>BLSH010495938.1:987895-1048587 GCA_018402905.1 Glandirana rugosa | reverse complement strand
GGTGGTCCAGTGGGGTGATCCTGAGGGTGGCTGCGCTGATAAACGTTCAGCGCAGCCCCCCCTCATCAGCCGAGCAGCCGATCGGCTCTCCGCTGCTCAGGTCTGCAGACTTGAGCAGAGGAAAAGCCGATCAACGGCTCTTCCTATTTACACTGTGATCAGCCGTGATTGGTCACGGCTGATCACATGGTAAAAGGCTTCGGATCGAAGCCTTTTACCTCGGTCGGTAGTGCGGTGGGTCAGACTGACCCACGGCACCACCGATCGCCGCGATGCGCGCCCCCAGGGGCGCGCGATCGCGCATTATCCTGAGGACGTCAATAGACGTCCAGTCAAGATAATGAACCCCCCGCCCGGACGTCATTTGTCAATGCGCCGGGCGGGAAGTGGTTAAAAAACAAGCATTAACAAGAATGTCAATCTAAAAATGAGTATAAACATTTTTGGTCTAGTCACCTTTGAACTATGCATAAATTGTAAGCCGATGTTCCTGATGCAAAAATATTTTTCCTGGAGTCTTTATTTCTCATGAAAGGGTGCGGTTAGTAATGCTCAAGGTATCAGGAAAAAATATTTGTCTTAAAACTGTACTCTGCTGGGTAATAGGTAAAATGTCATGAATAAATGAAAAAGGAAGCCTGGTGAGCTTAGCAGCACTTTAGCCTGTGCACTATTTCCAGATACAGCACGTTTTTATGCTTGGAATAGATGGTAACTGGTTGACTTGCCCCGTCCAATTTGTACACCTCAAAAGCCAGAATGCAAAGTAGTATTTCCCAATCTCCAGTGGACATACTCTTTGGAAGACCAGTGCTTTGGGTAATTTTAGTATAAAAGGAGAATGCCTATACCACTTCTGCATTTATGTAAACAACAACAGCGTGCAGCAAGCAAGCATGACAAGGGTCTCTCTATGCTAAAATGTTTCATAACATTAAAAAGATTAGAGGCAAGTGTAGTTAGCGCCAAGGCAGGCCAACAGAATATGGTTTATTGACTCTGAAACCATTAGAAAAATATACAGTCCATATTAAGCGTTTTAATAGAAAAAAAAAGGTATTTAGCATTTAGTAACCAAACCAAAATTTTAGACAGTACCAGATATGATGAAATAATGTCTCTATCAAAAAGATATTGGGAAAATATTTGCGGAGGACCTCATATAATAAACATGCAAGAGAACACCAGAATCGCATGTTAAGTCCTAAACTATTAAAATGTCTTTCTGCCCAAGCACTATTAAAATGCACTGAGCAGACTACATTTGAAGTCCCGTCACGTTAGGCTTGGGTGTTCCTGATCAGCATTATCCAGAAAACACAGAGAATGATGCCTGGGCCCTTAGAACAAAATGTGAGAACTGCGCGTATTTTTCTTAAAAATGTGTTTTTTAAAAAAAAAGTATCATTTGAAAATAGTAACTCAGAGGGCTGATTATGTTCCTCGGAGGTCCAGCCACGTGTCCAATACTAATGCACTGGTTATGCTGTCTCTTTGCAGGGCTAACATTAGGAGACTGTTTATGGAAAGCCTTGGCACTGCTCACATGACCAAACATTGGATAAAGGTGATATTCCCCTTTTTTAAGGAACATGTAATAATTTTAGTATTTAGAAAAAAAATTCTCAGGGGTGGGTCAGTTTTTATATGGATTTATTGTAAATTTTAACTTTAGGTCTGCTTTAATTATAATGGAATGTTAGTTGTAAAGTAGAAAAATATAATTTTAAATGTGCATTAAAATACAGCTAGATAACATGCTGGAAGCATTATCACTATGACAACGCATTAGTCATGTGATCTGCCAGGGGAGATTGGATTTTTCCTGTAATAGATATGGCAGTAAGTATGGTACAGTTGAGTTGAACTGGATGGACATATGTGTATGTAACTTGGGCAATAATAGTCAAAATGGTCTTATTTTTGCTCTGTGGGGCTTGTAAATAAAACAGACAATTGCGGAGAAACATTAAACTACTGACATATCTAATTTCATTGCATCATAAAGTGTCTGTCATTCTCTGTTAGAAAAAAAAATATGCATAAAATAGAAATCTATAGCCAAAATGAAAAAAAATAAGCCTGCCAAAATTAAAATGGTTCTTTGATTCTAAGACTGCTGCTTACCTTTGCCAGTGTCTCATCATCTAGGTGGTTCTTCTGAATCACATGCTGAAGTGCAAAATAAATTCTCTCTTGAAGCTTTTGGACTTTCCTTGGTTCTATTAGCCACGGTCGATCTAGTATAATACATTAAATGCAGAAAATATAAATTATTGGGTCACATACCTGAAATGCAATGCACAGCAGCACAAGTGCAACAAAAGTATGACTTTTTCTGCTGAATACTGGACCATGACCTCTTTGGTTTCTATCTGAACTAAACACAGTAATATGTTCCTTCATATACAAAACTTCTTGTAATTTATTCAAACACAATATGATTGTGTTTTGTGTGTAACATGACATCCATGGTGTGTTTTCAATATTATTATTATTATTTCAAGTACTTACAGTGGGGCAAAAAAGTATTTAGTCAGCCTCCAATTGTGCAAGTTCTCCCACTTAAAAAGATGAGAGAGGCCTGTAATTTTCATCATAGGTACACTTCAACTATGAGAGACAGAATGAGAAAAAAAAATCCAGAAAATCACATTGTCTGATTTTTAAAGAATTTATTTGCAAATTATGGTGGAAAATAAGTATTTGGTCACTAACAAAAGTTAATCTCATTACTTTGTTATATACCATTTGTTGGCAATGACAGAGGTCAAACGTTTTCTGTAAATCTCCACAAGGTTTTTACACACTGTTAATAGTAGTTTTGCCCACCATGCAGATCTCTAGAGCAGTGATGTTTTGGGGCTGTCGCTGGGAAACATGGATTTTCAACTCCCTCCAAAGATTTTCTATGGGGTTGAGATCTGGAGACTGTCTAGGCCACTCCAGGACCTTAAAATGCTTGTTACGAAGCCACTCCTTTGTTGCTCGGGCGGTATGTTTGGGATCATTGTCATGCTGAAAGACCCAGCCACGTTTCATCTTCAATGACCTTGCTGATGGAAGGAGGTTTTTACTCAAAATCTCACGATACATGGTCCCATTCATTCTTTCCTTTACACGGATCAGTCGTCCTGGTCCCTTTGCAGAAAAACAGACCCAAAGCATGATGTTTCCACCACCATGCTTCACAGTAAGTATGGTGTTCTTTGGATGCAACTCAGCATTCTTTCTCCTCCAAACATGACAAGTTGAATTTTTACCAAAAAGTTCTATTTTGGTTTCATCTGACCATATGACATTCTCCCAATCCTCTTCTGGATCATCCAAATGCTCTCTAGCAAACTTCAGACGGGCCTGGACATGTACTGGCTTAAGCAGGGGGACACATCTGGCACTGCAGGATTTGAGTCTGTGGCGGTGTAGTGTGTTACTGATGGTAGCCTTTGTTACTTTGGTCCCAGCTCTCTGCAGGTCATTCACTACCCCCCCGTGTGGTTCTGGGATTTTTGCTCACCGTTCTTGTGATCATTTTGACCAGATGGGGTGAGATCTTGCGTGGAGCCCCAGATCGAGGGAGATTATCAGTGGTCTTGTATGTCTTCCATTTTCTAATAATTTCTCCCATAGTTGATTTCTTCACACCAAGCTGCTTAGCTATTGCAGATTCAGTCTTCCCAGCCTGGTGCAGGTCTACAATTTTGTTTCTGGTGTCCTTTGACAGCTCTTTGGTCTTGGCCATAGTGGAGTTTGGAGTCTGACTGTTGGAGGTTGTGGACAGGTGTCTTTTATACTGATAACGAGTTCAAACAGGTGCCATTAATACAGGTAACGAGTGGAGGACAGAGGAGCCTCTTAAAGAAGAAGTCACAGGTCTGTAAGAGCCAGAAATCTTGCTTTTTTTGTGACCAAATACTTATTTTCCACCATAATTTGCAAATAAATTCTTTAAAAATCAGACAATGTGATTTTCTGGATTTTTTTTCTCATTCTGTCTCTCATAGTTGAAGTGTACATATGATGAAAATTACAGGCCTCTCTCATCTTTTTAAGTGGGAAAACTTGCACAATTGGTGGCTGACTAAATACTTCTTTGCCCCACTGTATATAGCGCCGTCATATTGTACGTTCACATCAGTTCCTACCCTCAAGGAGCTTACAATCTAAGGTCCCTAACGCACATTCATACATATACTAGGGTCAATTTAGACAGGATCTGTCTAATTTACCTATCACCATGTCTTTGGAGTGTGGGAGGCAACCGGAGTACCCGGAGGAAACCCACGCAGGCACAGGGATAACATGCAAACTCCAGGCAGGTAGTGTAGTGGTTGGGATTTGAACCAGTGACCCTTTTGCTGCTAGGCGAACGTGCTATCCACTACACCACTGTGCCGCCCAATACTTCCCTATTATATTCACATCAGCAGCCTCTATTTTACTCTTCAAGGAATAACTAAAGCATTAAAGTATGAGTAAAGTCAATTTTTTTTTTAGCTTTGGAAAAAGTGGAGAGGGAATAGAGCCCCTGTCAATTTTTATTGCTATCTGAGCCCCTGTTAAGAAGATTCACCCTCTTTGTCTATCCTGTTTACCATTAGCATTGAAAGTGAAAGTAAAAGAAAACCCCAAATTTTGGGTTGTCCCCAGAAAAGTAACAGATGGAAAATCTTCCAATGGGGACACTAATTCTGGTGAGCTGGGGGTCCCCTAAAAATTCCTTTAATTTGCAGGGATTTCCTCTCACTTGCTGTTTGGCTACGGGACAGGAAGTGAAGGGAAATCTCCGCTATGGAACACAGATGGCAAAAAATAATCTGAGGGTGGTTATAACCCTCCCTTACTCTATCCAAAATGAAAAAAAGTTTTGCCCATAGTTTTACTTTAACCGCTTGCCGACGGCTGATCGGCAATTGACGGCGACAAAGTGGCTCTGTAACGCGAATCGCCGTCAAACGACGGCGGCCGCGATACAGAGCCACTGTGAGCGCGCGCGCTCACTGTGTTCGGGGGGGGCCAGGGAGCGGGTGCAGCGGCTTCGATTGCCGCCGGCCCCCCGCGATGCCCCCTCGGAGTGAAAGAACGGAGGTCCGTGTAAGTAAACACGGACCTCCGCTCTGTGTGAGGGGGAAGGGCTGTGATCACAGCCTTCCTGTACGTGAAGGCTGTGACCACTTCCCTTCTCCAGCTAGGCAAGCCCCCATACAGTTAGAACACGCCCAGGGAACATAGTTAACCCTTAGCGCGCCCCCTGCAGGTTAACCCCTTCACTGCCAATGGCATTTACACAGTAATCAGTGCATTTTTATAGCACTGATCGCTGTATAAATGCCAATGGTCCAAAAAAGTGTCAAAACGTTCCGACATGTCCGCCGCAATATCGCAGTACCGCTAAAAATCGCAGATCGCCGCCATTACCAGTAAAAAATTTTAAAAAATGAAAAACCCCAAAAATGAATTCTCATCATCCGTAAACGCGACCACTTTTGCGCAAACCAATCAATAAATGCCGATTGCGATTTTTTTTTATCGCAAATATGAGGAAGAATATAAATCGGCCAAAAACGGTGAAAAAAAATGTTTTTTTATATTTTTTTTTTGGATTTGTATTTTAGCAAAAAGTAAGAAATTTGGGTTTTTTTGCAAAATTGTCGCTCTTCTTTTGTTTATAGCGGCGATCAGAAATGATGCAGAGGGGATCAAATACCACCAAAAGAAAGCTCTATTTGTGGGAAAAAAAGGACGCAAATTTAGTTTGGGTACAACGTCGCACGACCGCGCAATTGTCAGTTAAAGCCACGCAGCGCCGAATCACAAAAAGGGCTCCGGTCCTAAAGCTGGAAATCCTTCCGGGGCTGAAGTGGTTAAAGAATGAAAGCAGCATATGATTTTTCCTCTGGTAATATTCAAAGTGTTTCTTTGTGATGTAAGGGCTGTACATTTTGTAAAAAGGATGACCTCCCACATAGCCAGGAAGGGAACATTTTTATTTTAACTGAAAAATTAATGATAAGATAAAAGGAAAGAATGCTGTATCTGTGGATCTGAATTCTACTACCTGATCTTTGGAACAGATAGGGTGCATTGTCAGTAGGGTTCAGTATTCACTTGTTTTCTATTAGGAGTAAGTATAGAGAAAATACACAGAGAAAAGGGCACTCTAACTAAAGCTATTCAATGCATAATGGACTGCCCCCTAGAAAATGGTGATGATGTAGGCTTGAATTTGGACAGGGTTGGCTATTGACAGTAACAGTCAAATCTACAAGACATGATTCCAGTTAGCTTCTTATTATCCATAACATGTGGCAGAGAATAGAAATAGTTGTTTGAGAGTTGCATGTTCAAATGCAACACTCTATTGTTTTTTTTTCTGTGACACAGCGATGCCTATCAACAAGGCATAGCGATTCCGCGATTAAGTCAAGGAAGTAAATTTGTTGGGATCTTCACAGAGTAAATTTACAAACTTCAAGAATATTCAGATTAACGGGATTAGGCTAGAAATAATTGAAGTACAATGCAGAAATGAATATATTATATTGCTTTTTGACCATCGATACACAGTAAGAAGTATTTTGTGGGTACAAGGACTGTGGTATATGTATGGAGTGTGTATTGCAAGCAGATTAGAACAGTGTTTCTTAAACTTTTTCCAGTCACGCGTTCCTGACACACAGACAAATGTGCTTAGCAGACGCACAGGGGTATCATTAATTTGTAACTGTACCCCCGCACATTGGAAAATGTGGTGTATTTTGATGAGGTGCCATTTTAAAAAAAGGGTCAGGGACTTCTTTCCCTCCATTTCTGTGGGTAGGGCAGCCCATTAAAATGAATAGGCTGCCCTACATGCAGCATGCAGCCGCACAAATGTGAACCAATGGCTTGTTCACATGGGAGGTTTAGGGGGTATGGACCATGTGGTTGAGCCATTTTTGTAACCCCCAACCATTCTTCTTTAGCAGCAGAGGCAGCAGCTACAGTTGTACACAGACTGTGGCTACGGGTGGACGTATGATAAAGAGGGCTATGCTGCAACCACCCAGCAACCGCATGCACTGCATGTGGATTCTGCATGGTAATGCTGCATTTAAGGGGTTAAAGTAGGTAACATATCACCACTTCACTGCCTGTCAAATGCCTCTGAAAAGCTATCTGAGCATGGATCACTTTTCTGAAGAGCGGCAGTCCTTGCTGCTATAATGAACAAGCCCCAAAAAAGCAGTTCTGATTGTACATTAGAGGTCAAGATTAAAAATAACTACATACTGTACATACATATACAAATACATGCATACACATACACATGCATACATACAAACACACACATACTGTACATACTTACATACTGTATATACATACATACACATATAAACACACATACAAACATACACATATAAACACAGAAATACACACACACGTGCATACATATAAACACACACACACACACACATATATATATAGACAACACACACATGCATATAGACAACACACACACATGCGCACACATACATATAGACAACACACACACACATGCGCGCGCACACCTACATATAGACAACACATACACGCACACACAGATAGGCTTTTAAAATACTGTCAGTACTGTACCTGCACTCACACTGCCAAATAATGCACTATAGGGGGAGGTGGAGAGCTCAGGACTTGGGAAGCCGCCAACCCCTTCCATTGCTTTCATTTTCCTGACTGCATGTCACTATCCTATCTTCTGTGCTGATGTACAGCTTGGCAGAGGAGCTGGAGCAGGAGCTCAGTCTCATCTAAATGCCCTTTTCTACCAGGATGCTGCAGTACCTCATGATAACCTCAGGAGGTGCTCCAAGGTGCCCTGGCACCCTGCCTGAGACAAGCTGGATTGACTACATTTAACCATATTCCTTTTGGTCATTCCCACTTTCCAGTACAATTTAGCCACACCCACTCTTCACCATGGCATGTTTTCTCCTTTGCAGATTCCAGGTACTGAGGCTAGGGTTATGTCTATAAGACTCTTGTCTGTAGCACTGTAATTAAAAGCATATTTTGTAGTTACTGAAGGACTTGGCTATATGTGTGCTGTGTATACAGTGCGTAGGCTCAAATTTTATTTAATAATACTCTTTAGGTCCCTCCCACTGTTAGCACAACAAAATATATTATCCAAGTTCTTTTTAAATTGCCAGCACAGCCTGCAATAGGAGAATTACACAAGTCCATGACTACAGTTCTTAGGATATGGAAAAGATGACTAAGCTATAATTTGGCTGTAAAGCAAACCAGATTCATAATAACTTCAGGAAATTAACCTATTGCCCACCGCCCCACTTATATTTACTGCAGGGTGGTGGCTCCTGTGTGCATAATCACGTACCTATATGTCTTTTGCACTTCCGGGTCTGGGGTGCGCACAAAAAACACCGGTGACCCGCTCCCGTTGGGACTGGATACAGCGGGAGCCAATCAGCGGGTCCGACGGACTCAATGTCCGTCAGCACCCGGCGATCATTTGGGACACAGATCGCCGCCATTACTAGTAAAAAAAAATTAAAGGAATAAAAATTCCATTTATCTATCCCAGAGTTTGTAGACAGTATAACTTTTGCGCAAACCAATCAATATATGTTTATTGGGATTTTTTTTTTACCACAAACATAACAGAATACATATTGGCCTACATTTATGAAGAGAATTGATTTTTTACATTTGTTTATATTTTTTATTGCAGAAATTGTCAGTATTTTTATGTTTATAGCGCAAAAAATATAAACTGCAGAGGTGATCAAATACCACCAAAATAAAGCTCTATTTGTAGGAAAAAAGGACATCAATTTTATTTGGGTAGAGTGTCGTACGACTGCGCACTTGTCAGTTAAAATAACACAGTGCTGTATTGCAAAAAATGACCTGGTCAGGAAGGGGGGTAAACCTTCCAGAGCTGAAGTGGTTAAAGTGCTTGAATGTGTGTGATTGAGCACTGCAGTGCTAAGCATTTTAACAATCTAAACTTTTAATAATAGTATACAGTATATGCAGATAATATGCATTGTATTTTTGCCTCACTGAGCTGATAAACTCTGCTCAGCATTGGAAGTTAACAGAGTTACTGAGAAGAAGAATCTTCTCTCTGGAAAGACTGTAAGAGGGTCAGAAGAGAATGAACTATAATGTGTGCTTAATGCCCTGGGTGACACCTTCATAAACAAGTATGCTAACACAGCAACACTTTTTGAGAATACTTATAGAAAAATAAACATTTTCAGGAAAGAAATGAAAGGCGAGCGACATGAATAAATAGACAATATTTGCTAAAAGCATGATAATTAGTACCTGGTGATATTAATACGGCTGCAGAAAACAAGGCAATTTCCTCTTCTGTTAGCTGGAGGGAACATAAACTCTTTGCAAAGTCAAATGCTTCATTCACGAAATCATCAGAACCTGTAGGCCAAGGAAAGCAGTATGAGAGGGAGAAGCTAATCATTGTGCAGTACTGTTCACAACACAGCTTGCCACCATGTCGCAAAAAACAGGTGCTAGTAGGAAATAGTATTTTGGTTAGTTAAAATCTCCAATTTTCAATCGGCATCATGTGGAGAAAGAGAGAGAGAAAAAAAGACTAGATCTAATTGGGTTTTAAAATAGATTTTTTTTATATGTGTATATTACTGTTTTACCAGAGGTTATATTTTTTCATGGAAGTGCAGCACAATTTAGCTTTGCTTTTATTTCAGTGTAATTGACTGAATAATTGAAATGATATTTAGTATGATAATAACGCAGATAGGACCTGTAAAAGGCTTTTTGTGATCTGCAAGTAGAAGCTAAAAGTGCAAATACAAAATTCCATTGTTCATCATGAAACTCTGAGGAGGATGTTTAATAGCTTACAGGTATTCACTATACTGGCCAATGTTATATTAAAATTACAGTTCTTAACTTTTTTGGATACAAGTATCTGTTACAACAATAATGAAGACATGATATATGCAATTAGGTAATGCTTGAAGGTGAAATCTTTAGAGATCCTATACACAAGCAAGAACACAGAACACTTTTTAGCAAGTATAATCTCTTTGAGTTAAGGCACTTCTCTGGATGTAGGTCCAATCCTGAAAGCCATAGATAGAGCATATTAGATACCTTACTAATTACATGAACACACTTAAAATGGTTCTAAAGGCCTATCTCGATCCAAACTATGCCTATCTGCAGCGGTGCTGGTCTCTCTCTGTCCTCACAAGACAAGGAGACGGCAGGAGGAGCCATTGGCTCCTGCTGCTGTCAATTAAATCCTGTAGGCAGATAGTGGGAGTTGGGACTGAGCCACACCATTTTTGTCTACGGCCTCATGCACTCTTCTTTATTGTAAACGCTGTTTCTCCTAACAGAAACAATCAGCGTTAAAAAAAACACACCTAAATTACAGTTTTTCAAACATGTTTAGATGTGTTTAGATGTGTTCAGGCTCCTTTGGTGTTTGGGCATTTATTTATTTTATTGGCTAGAATTGAAAATTCGTTTGGCCATTGAAATGAATAAATATACCTAGTGGTTAGGTGCATCTAAATGCATTTAGACCTGTTTAGGTGTGATTGCCATCTTTTATGTCCAAAAGCTTCTCTACTGAGCGCAATTCTTCTGCATTCATCAGAGGAGTTTTAATTACCTCTGCTTTTCCTAAGCTCTTCTAAAAGCCTAGGTTTGCATGCACACATAGGCTTTTATTGAGTGGTGTTCAGGGGCTTACACAAAAAATGCCCAAAGCCCCAAAAAAAAGTCAGTTTAGGTACAGCAGTGTGCATAAACCCTGTAGACACACACAGCCCGGGTTCCCAGTGAGCCCACAGGTGAGCCCCCATAGAAAGTGGCTTTTTGTGGTGGCGCACTGAGAATAGGAAGAATCTGGAGCACCGGCGGGGGACCCCAGAAGAGGATATTTGGGGCTGCTCTGTGCAATACCTTTGCACAGAGCAGGTAAGTATAAAATGTCTATTGAGCATTTACAATTTACAACTGTTGTTTTTTTTTTCTTTTCATATGAGCTTAAAGTGACAGTCAACTTAAAAAATATCCAGATTTAACTTCCTAGCAAGAGAAGAGGTAGTAAACTCACCCCATCTGGTGGTCTGTGTCTACTACCTCGCCTCCATTCTAGTGCTGCAGCCTGTATCAATGTCTTTGGCTTTTGACACTTTCCTGTTGGATTTCTGGGTCTGCTCACCACAGTTAAATCTCCTGACCCCTATGTCACTGTTAAGTCTTGTAATGATGATGGGTTGCAAGGACAAAACTATGATGTAAGGTGGATGAAAAAAGCACTACCGTAATTGTCAAATGCCGAAGACATTGATGGAGGCTTCAGTGCTGGAATGTAGGGGAAGGGGGGTATGATACAGGAGCCACTTGAGAGGTGAGTATGCTACCTCTTCTCATGCAGGGAACATTGATCTGAATATTTTTTAACTTTACAAAGTAATTTCATAGCATTATTATATTATTATTATTTATTATAAATTAATATTTCAGAGCTCAAAAACAGTACAGGAGTTAAATGTTGAAGGTATAGGCTTGCACTGCATGAAGTAAAGATTGCACCTCACTGTACACATAATAATTCTTCGATGGATAGGGTATACATTATCTCCTTTCTTCAATGATCATGTGTATGTGGAAGTGACTCTACTTTATTTAATACAGCATTATACCTGCTTCGTCTGATTGAGGCTCTTCACATGTAAGGCTCACAGTGAGATGCACTGCAGTGCAGTACAGGCAGATAACAAACACCCATGTGCATATAACAGAAATGTGACTACTTTATTTGCATCAGAATTTTAGTGCTAAATATAAAAAATAGAATAAAAAAATACCTAATGTTTTGAACATCTGCATCCCTCCGTATTTTCCTTCAAATAGAACAGTGTTGTTTAATGGATTGAAGGCACGACACATTCTCACTAGAACAACTTCTAGGCAGCCTGTCAAAATAATGCTACAAGTGATAATCAGAACATTATAATTTCACTATCATATATGAGCATGAATTTAAATGCCAAAATATTAGGAGTTTGTGCTTGTTTTGGAAGCATGGAAACTCACTTTCTACCAGATCTAAAAAAAAAATAGATGGCATATATATTTTTGTAACACAAGGAATAAAAAGGATTTTATTCATTAAATGAATTATCAGAATCCCTTTCAATAATGATGACTTTATTTTTAATGAACTGTGTAATTTTCATTTTATATTTAAACCTAGCATGAAATTGTGCCACCATATATGGTACAAAATAATGTATCAGAAATGCTGCTTGAGTCCTCAGGGGATGTAGGTCTGTAAGATATCACAGGGTCTCATTTATGAATATTTGAGGGAAGAATTGTGTCTCTGACAGTGCATATTGATTGCCCAATGCTGAGCTCCCTTGGAGTGAATAGGTATGTCTACATCTACCTGTTAACCTCTGCTTATTTTTTCTTTTATTTTGTGGCAGGTTTTTGTTTACAGTGAACCTGTCACCACAGGGAAGCCTTTACTGTAAAAGATAAAGTTCTTTACTTATCCCCCAGCGGCCTGTTTGTTGAATGGCATCTCTTTGCTTCTCCTGCTGCATGAATTCCATATTTCCTGTTGTGTGGAACACCTTATTCCTAACCACATGCAGTGGTTCCTTCTGCTGACTCATATATCACAGAAAGGTAAGTATAGGGTTTTTTAACAGAGTGTACATTGAGAAAAAAATCACTCTGTGGTGGCATGGTTTATTTAAAAACATGTAGTTGCTAATGATGGGAAATATTGTCTTGCATTGTCTTGAGTATTAAAAAAGTTCTGTGCAGTAGTTATGTGCTTTGGGCAGAACTACTGCTTTGCAAAAAGTTATTAATATTTCATAATATAAAACTATCCCCTATGAACGTGAATGTTCAGCAGTTATTAGTTGATGTTTATTGTACATGTATCAAGGAGTTCATACAAAATGGCAATCATATAAAAATAAATTAAATAAATAAATTACCTCTTGCTATATACTTTGTTAATATTCTAATTTGATACATATTTATATATATATATATATTAATATGGAATTAGCTTTTTTTGTATAAAAGAAACATGCCGTGTCCAGAAACAGCTGCTGTAATTATAAATATGAATTATGGCCAAGTACTGTGCTGATTGCAATATTAATGGTATATGCACAAGAGCACGTTTCATTATTGCTACACGCTGTTTAAAGTTCTCTGGAGATCAGCAGATGACTTCTTTTTTTTTCTTAAAAAAGCATTTAATTTACGTTATCCAGTCAGTGGTTGTTTCACAGAGTGTCCTGTGCATGTTTTCATTCAGATATTAGCACTATATCATAACCTGCTTCTATTCATTCCTATAGGGTGTTTATACCTGAATATTTTACATTAGGAGCAAGGAGTAATCTTAAAATGAAAAACAGACAAAGCTTTGGTTTCACTTATATGGTTCTGTAATTCTAGCATAAAGTTCAATGTCCATGTTATTTAACCACTTCAATACCAGACACTTACCCCCCTTCCCACCCAGACCAATTTTCAGCTTTCAGCGCTGTCACATTTTGAATCACAAATGCCCGGTCATGCAAAGTAGTACCCAAATGTAATTTTTATCATTTTTTCCCACAAATAGAGCTTTCTTTTGGTGGCATTTGATCACCCCTGGGGTTGTCACAAAACTTTGGAAATAAGTACGTTTTCTCCATCACTGACGGGCACTGATGAGGCTACACTGACTGGCACTGATAGGCAGCACTGATAAGCAGCACTGACAGGCACTGATAAGTGGCACTGATAAGTGGCACTAATGTGGCACTCATAGGCGGCACTGATGGGCACTCATAAGCAGCAATGATGGGCACTGATAGGTGGCACTGGGCACTGATAGGTGGCACAGGTGAGCACTGATAGGTGGCACTGGTGGGTACTGATAGGTGGCAATGGTGGGCACTGATAGGCGGCAATGATAGCTGGCAAATTTTTTGGAGGCATCCCTGGTGGTCCTGTGTGCCATCCTTTTTGGGCACTGTGCCCCTTACCTGGTGGTCCCCCCTGGTGGTCAGGGTGGGCTTCTCTGGTGGTCTCCCCAAAGTCCAGGGTGGGCTCTCCCTGGCAGTCCTGGGTGGCGATCCTAGGGGGGCTGCACTGATAAACATTCAGTGCAGACCCCCCGTCAGGAGAGCCATCGATTAGCTATTCTCTACTCGCATCTGCAGCCTCATACCCCAATTGAAGTCTCTTCAGACGAAACACGTTGGGTGAGGAGAGTCTGCTCCAGTCCATTGCGCCCCTATAGTGTTTTTTTACTTGGAATTCCATGCCATATTTGATCTTTGATGCATGCAAGTGCAATCACTTTTAATAAATACTCCTAGTTAAACGGTATTATGCTATGTAGTACCTTTGTTTTTATATGAGGTCCTATGCACTAAGCCACCTTGGATTTCTGATGTGATATATTGGTATGGATGTTCCCCCCCTACATGTGACATCATCACACTATTTGGCAAGAGCTGAGCTAATCCCGGAAGGGTATCTACTCAAGAGCTGGGAAGTGCATCCTTGGATACCAATCGAATGATCATGAAGCCCAGTAGTGGCTAATGTTTTACTACGCGTTCATTCAGATTAATTCAGATTGATTCTGGTAAGAGTACCCATTTGGCTTTGGTGGTGGATAACACTGCTTGCGGGTGATAATTACCTTGTGTTGGTCTTACCATGAGCTGTGTTGTGTGACTCCAATGGTGAAGAGTGAACGCATACGCAGATGTTGAACTTGCACTTTATATGCTTATTAATAATCATTTTGAAGGAATAATAACATATATCCAATTATTACTTTGGACATTTTGTTGCACTATATTAATTACTGTGAAGGAACAATAACGTATATCAAACTACCGCTTTGGACACTTTGCTGCACTTTATTGCATAAGAATACACATTCATAATTGTTTATTTATTTTACGGCATATCACGTCTAAGTTGTTATTACAGTAGAAAAGTTTATTACCTAAGGTGTTAGAACCATTGGATATTTATTCTTTAGTGCCGCACTTTTTATTTTACTTGGCACAATATTGGTTATGATTGTCGTGCTGGCGGCTTACAGGTTCACCATTTAGTTACCACAGTATCTCCACCTTCTATTTTCATTGTGAGTAGAGGAAAAGCCAATATGGCTCCGATTAGTCATGGCTGATCACATGGTAAAGAGCTTTCGATGGAGTGTGTTTACCAAGATCACTAATGCGGTGTTTTAGACTGATGCAACGCACCACTGATCGCCGCGATGCACGCCCCCACGGGCGTGCGATCGGGGGTTATCCTAAAAGATGTCAATAGACGTCCGGTCAGGATGACTGAACCAATGCCTGGCCATCCTTTGCCTATAGGCCAGGCAGGAAGTGGTTAAAATCCAAGGCAAAAGATTTTAAAATGGGGAATTGTGACTTTTGCCTTTGGTTCATTAGAAGAGAGATGTAATATTTAGTGAATACATTAAAAAAGACACATGTTAACTTAAAATGTTGGCAAATTAGAACAGTACAATAAAAACCAGACTTCATATTGTAACTAACTGTTGATACTGTATGTATTTGGGTTGCTGATCCGTTTTTTGATAGAAAAATCTTTTTCCCATCTTATCCAAAAATAAAAAAAGTATATTTTCCATCTAAAGTTAGACTTTAACCACTTGCTACCTGCCGTGTAGTCAATATGCGGCCTCATGGTGGCTAGTTGGTTATGGGAGGGTGTCCTTGGATGTCCTCCCATGTGTGTGCCTCCCATGCACCCCCCGGGGCACACATCAGGAGCGCTCTGTGACCCCTGTGTGCCTTGGACACAGCGGATCACAGATCGAGGTAAATGTCCAATCACAGTGGCCCTTTACCATGTGATCAGCTGTGTCCAATCACAGCTGTCACAATATAAACAAAGAGAATTCCTTTGCTGGTTACCAGATCTCCTTTCTTCACACAGAGACTGATGTGAAGGAAGGAGAGCCGATCTGTGCAGGATATCAGAGTATTTTTACAATATAATGTGATTTTCACATTGACACACAGCAGTGCAGCCACATCAGAGCCTTGATCAGCCACACCAGTCATCCACACCAGTGCAGCCTCATCAGTGTCCTGATCAGCCATGCCAGTGCAGCCTCATCAGTTTCCTGATCAGCCATGCCACTGTTTCCACCCCAGTGCAGTCTCATCAGCATCCTGATCAGCAATGCCAATGCAGCCACAACAGTGCAGCCTCATCTCTGTTTCGATTAGCCTCATCAGTGAAGCTACACCAATGTAGCCTTACCCGTGTCCCAATCAGCCACACCAGCACAGCCATACCAGTGCAGCCTCATCAGTGTTCTGATCAGCCACACCAGTGCAGCCACAGCAGTGTCCTGATTAACCAACACCAGTGCAGTATTTAGGGCCTCAAGAAAATTAAATAGGCAGTCAGTACAGTAAGATTGATCAATTTTCAAATGTATGTAATGTACCTTGTAGACTTTCACACAGACTAAATATTATACCCTGATTTGGGTTATTTGTGTTAAAGAAATGTAGCAGATTCAAGTTTGGCCTACACTTATGAAGAAAGATCACTTATTTGCAAACATTTTTAACAGAAACTAAGAAAAATCTTTGTTTTTCAAAATGTTCAGTATTTTTTTGTTTACATAGCAAAAAATAAAAAAATAAATAAAATACCACCAAATGGAAACTATCTGTCTCAAAAAAAAATGTGTTGCATGCCTGAGTGATTGTCATTCTAAGTGTCACGGCACTGAAATTTGGCCTGGGTAGGAATGGGGTGAAAGTGTCTACTATTAAAGTGGTTAAAGAAGGAATATAGTTCCTCTTATCTTGGTTCCTAATGTACGATCCTATAGTAGTAAAGTACATCTATTGAAATGTTACTTTTCAGGAAGCTAGCCTGTAAAAAAAAAAACCTGTAAGTTATGTTAAAATCCAGCTAATACAAGACATAATTCATCTGCTTCATCTGCTTACCTGACTTAAGTAACAATATTTGATCATTCTGGCACAGCTCCATAAAGCCTGTTATTCGCTTTGCAAACTCTACCACATACTGTATTGCATGAGTGATCTGAATGGCACACTGCTGCCACAAAGCTTCTCTGGACTGTAAAATATACAAATGTGAAAGAACATTAATCAGTCTGTTAACCAGTTGTATATGACATCATTGCTGTATATTTCAGCAAGCATGAATTTAGTTTTTGGTTTTTTTTTTGTAATGCAAAGTAAAATAAAATATTTCAATGTGACTTTTTTTTCAAATACATAATTTGATAATTGCATAGCGTACTTCAGTTTGTAAATTATACATATTTATACATCATTCACTTGATTACTCCTGAGATAAGATCTCCCCACCTCAACCACATTTACATATAGAAAATGGATTGTTTTCAGCCTCCAGACTGGTAAACATTCCTAGCAGTAAATAGTAAGGCACATCCATTCTTCAGCACAACTAAAGAGGAGCAAGAGAGAGCAAATATACAATTTTTTAATTTTGCGTGTGTGTGTGTTTTCATGTAAAAAAGATCAGCTTTATGTAAATAACATAAAAAGTGCTTAAGGCAGTAGGTCAGCATTACAGACATACAACTAGTATTTTTAAAAGGAGGTCAACATTGAACCCTCTTATGACAGGTTTACTGTGAAACCCAACTGCATGATGATATCAGTGCTATTCTCTGCATTTGTTCAGGGTTCCGTGGAGATGCTCCTTCAGGGAATGGGTCTGAAATGCCCCGCTAGAACAAACAGAAATACCACTATATGGAGTGAGACATTTAAAGAAATAATACAGTGACATTTTCCCTACTGAGTCATGTGAACTGTGAATTTTAATAACAAATTTACTTTAAACTGATCACTTTTGCACATGCAGTATATCCAAAAATATAATAAAGCCTATAACTTTCTTTTGCAAATATGTGCTTATTTGTAGGATAAAGACTTAACAGTAATGCAGGGACTAAAAAAGCCGAATTTAAGAACCAATCTGTATTTATGGGGGTACCTTATGCTACTCTACATGTAATCTTATTTTAAAATGGAAATTATACATTAGATAATATGTTCTTCCACTTAAATGGTTGAGAACAAATATATGTCAGGAAAAATAAATTGTTAAAATGTGACTGGGCTGTTATTTTTATTTTTACATGCAATGGAAATTGTTGACTTCTATAACATACTGTATGTGAGCAGGCAAACAGTAGAACATTGTCAGAGCTGTATTTGCATTTTTATGCATGCAAGCTAAATGCACAGTTAACCACTTCATCCCAGGAAGGATTTACCCTCTTCCTGACCAGAGCACTTTTTGCGATTCAGCACTGCGCCGCTCTAAATGACAATTGCGCAGTCGTGCGACATTGTACCCAAACAAAATTGACGTATTTTTTTCCCCCACAAATAGGACTTTCTTTTGGTGGTATTTGATCACCTCTGCGTTTTTTATTATTTGCGCTATAAACAAAAAAAGAGCGACAATTGTAAAAAAAAAAAAAAATATTTTTTACTTTTTGCTATAATACATGTCCAAAAAAAAAAAAACAAATGTATTCATCAGTTTAGGCCAATATATATTCTTCTACATATTTGTGGTAAAAAAAAATCACAATAGGTGTATATTGATTGGTTTGCGCAAACGTTGCCATGTTTACAAACTATGAGAATTGATTTATGGCGTTTTTACTATTTTTTTTACTAGTAATGTCGGTGACCTGCGATTTTTATCGGGACTGCGATATTGCTTTAGACATATCGGACACTTTTTTGGGACCAATGACATTTATACAGTGATCAGATCTAAAAATAGCCACTGATTACTGTATAAATGTCATTGACAGGAAAAGGGGGCATTTAGGGGTTAATTGTGTTCCCTCACTGTTGTTCTAACTGTATGGGGGCTGGGCTGACAGGGGCATGATAGATATAACTGATCTTGATCGCATTGATTAGTAGATCACTGTCATGCTGCCTGACAGAACGGGGAACTGCTGTGTTTACATCGGTGGTTCCCCATTCTTCTTCTGTATTAGGCGACCACGTGTCGCCTGCGGACATTGAGTCCACCCGACCCACGGACACACTCAGGGAGTGCGCAGCGGGCACAAAAGCGCACCCACCTGCTACTCGTGCCTGCGCGAATCACCATTTACAAACGGTGATTTACGCTACTCTGCCACATTAAAGCAGTAAAAAGACTTGAGGCGGTCGACACGTGGTTAATGGATTTGTTAAACCCCAAAATTTTATATACTGTATTTTCTAATAGCAGGGACCTCAGAGGATGAAATGGTGTTGGTTGCAATTTTTATATCACATGTTATCAAATGCATATTTTCAGTAAAAAAAATACATTAAAGTTAATTATAGTGCACACAATGCAATATTTGGTACATAGATACATGTCAAGTTTAAATTTGCTTGTACCCGTACACAAAATTGTCCATAGGTGATGCTTTAAAATCCTTTACAGATAATCAGTTTAGAATTAACTGTGAATGATGGCTCTTGAATTATTAATCTCACTCTGGCATGTGCAGCAATATGTAACATGTATAGCAAAATTGTGAGTTTGCCTATGTTTAAGCTTTAAACATTTTTTTTTTGCTTTTTTATTTTTTGTTACTTTAATTTTTTTGACTTTTTTATTAGCTCCATTGTTTAGAGTCCCCCAAAATGCATACCAGAGGGTGGGATGCAGGGACAAAGGAGGATTTTACCTAAAAGAAGAGGCACTAGCACACATCCTAATAACTGTAAGCTGTGACCATTGTGCTGAGTTTTCTGCTCATTAATATATTTGCACTTAGCCTGCGCATATTATGATGGAACCATGCCTGTCGAACACCCAATCGATGATCTACCTTTTATGTGTGCCAAATGTTAACAGATTAATTTGCAATTCCAGACACTGTGTATAAAACAGAAAATCCATGCAATTTACCTTAATCTGAGTTCTGTGTAATTCACTGCAGACACAATAAAGAGAGCACCTAATATGGTCACCTGAAATGTATTTTCTATATAACCAGTCACATTTATACATTCAAGGCAGGTTAGAATCTAGTTGGTGGCAGGAATGTCTAAGTGCCATTGTTTACATTTTTTTTTTTACATCAGGCATTCTGTGTGTGAAAGTGCAGATTCTGCAGTGGATGTGTTAAGGAATGCCTCTTCTGTATCATAGGCAGGGGCCCTTTGATCACCAGCTTACCAATAAAAGGAACTGGGTGGACTGGAACAATATGGCAATGCCTGAATGAAAATGTGAAGCATTTAGCAGGTAACCTAAACATAAAAACTTAGAAAAGTTACAGCAGAAAAGACTGAGTAGTCCATCGAGTCTGCCCCTTTTTATTTATTTATTTATTTATTTTTTTCACATTAACCTTGTTATCTGACTATAGATTTATGTTTATCCCAAGCATGTTTGAAGCCATTTACTGTTGACTCTCTCACAACCTCTGTTGGTAGTTTATTCCAATCATCAACCACCCTTTCAGTAAAATAATACTTTCTAAGATTAGTTTTGAACTTCCCTCCAGTTAGTTTGAGGTCATGTCCCCGTGTTATTGATTTTGGTTTCATATTGAAAAGACTGCCCTCCTGAACTTTATTCACCCCCTTGATGTATTTAAAGGTTTCAATCATGTCTCCCCTCTCTCTTCTTTCCTCCAGACTGTACATATTAAGTTCCTGACGTCGCTCTTGATATGTTTTATACCCCAGACCTTTCACCATTTTTGTTACCCATCTCTGAACTCGTTCTATTTTATCAATATCTTTTTGTAAGTGAGGTCTCCAGAACTGGACACAGCATTCTAAGTGAGGTCTCACTAAAGATCTATATAGCGGAATCAGAACCTCCTTCCTCCTGCTGGTGATCCCTCTACTGATACATCCCAGGATTCTATTTCCTTTTCCCACTGCTTGGTCACACTGGTTGCTCATTTTGCAATCATCTGAAATAAGCACCCCCAAATCTTTTTCTTCTGTAGTGCTGGCTAACACTGTACCCCCAATGTTGTACTCTCTAAGGGGATTCTTTTTCCCTAGATGCAATATTTTACATTTAAAAATATTGAACTGTAGTCTCCACTGCTTTGACCAATCTTCCAGCAATGCCAAATCATGTTCCATGTTACAGACACCTCCAGGGATGTCAACCCTATTACACACCTTTGTATCATCAGCAAAGAGACATACATTGCCCAACAAACCTTTAGTTATATCACTTACATAAAGGTTAAATAGAACAGGACCCAGTACAGAGCCTTGTGGTACCCCACTAGTGACTGGTCTCTGCTCTGAGTGAACCCCATTTACAACCACACTCTGGGATCTATCCTTTAGCCAACTGCATATTCACTGAACCACCCAAGGGTTAAGTCCTAGCTTGTACAACTTTTGCATTAGATAATTATGTGGAACTGTATCAAATGCCTTTCTGAAATCAAGATACGCTATGTCCACAGCACCACCCTGGTCCAAAACACTGGTAATATAGTCAAAAAATGAAATCAGATTTGTCTCACACGATCTGCCCTCGGTAAAGCCATGCTGCTTTGGGTCCAGAAAGCTGTGTATTTTTAGGTGATCAATGATCCTTCTTTTCAGAAGTGATTCAATTACCTTGACTACAATTGATGTTAAACTCACTGGCCTGTAATTGCCAGATTCTACTTTGCTGCCCTTCTTGTGGATAGGTACAATATTAGCTATCCGCCAATCATGGGGAACTTCTCCTGTTAAAAGAGATTTATTTAAAAGATTTGTTAATGGTCCAACAACTATATCGCAAAGTTCTCTTAGAACTCTGGTATGAATACCATCAGGGCCCATTGCTTTATTAAGCTTTAACCAAGCCAGTTCCTCAGCTACCTCTGTCTCCAAAAAATCCTAGAAATGAACCATCATTACTAGAACCAATATGATTCCCTAATCATATTGGGAATATGCTCCCTTTATGTATCTCAAGGCTTAATTTTTAATTTGGACTATAGTGTACCTTTAATAGAGAACAACTATCTAATATTCATAGGTGATTATCTTTAGGCAATGATGGTTATGATAACAATAACAATATAACCTTAATGTATTGCTTAATGTGTATATAATGAGATAATATCCTAGTGATTCACCAACTGGGACATCACATTTATTCACGCCGAACCATCACAATTAGATGATTATTGAGCCTTTATATCTTGTACAACCAAATTAATGTTATTAGTAGATTTATGAATCATTGCAGCCTCATGTCTCTGTACACGCAATGTCTTTTGGGACATGTGCTGCCTGGGGAGGCACACCTCAGTTATCACTGACTAAATTGCTGACTGGAGTTCTGTCTGAACATGATGTACTTTTTTTATAGTTTTTAATAAAGTAGCAAAGAGTTAAAACCTGTCACATTATTGTTGGTGTCACATTGGGGAGATTCCTCCTCACTTCCTATCCCAGTGAAAGTGAGAGGAGTTCTCCAAAGACAATTAAAACCAGAAATATTTACCCTCATTTCTTTGTTCTGGTGACATTAAAATTTTGGATTTCCCATCACCGTGTCAAACAATGTGGGGGAATTAACCTAGCTGGGATACAGACAGCAATGAAAATCTGACGAGGGGCTAATCCTTCCCTACTCTAATCAAAACAAAAAAAAAAAGATGTTGTCTATACATACACTTCAAACTGATATTAGAAAACTGAAGCTCAGTTGGTTGTTGCATGACATTGTCCATCAGCTTTGCAAAAGTTTATTAAATAAACCCAAATGTCTCCAAAATTATGTCATCTCTTGCTGCAGGTATATTTTACTAGACTATACAATAAAAAGTGGAAAAACAAGAAACAGTATTAGCTAGTAAGTTATCTGTTTTTTTTTTTCTAGTTAAAAGGTCATGTATAGTCAGCTTTATTTCTCAAATAGTAGCTCACAGGACAATGGAGTGATTGCTTTCCTACAAATAGGTACAGATTTCTATTTAAGTCTAAAGGCCCGTACACACAGTACAATTATCGGCCTAAAATTGTCGTAAGTCAGCCTGTCGTCCGACAATTTAAATTCGGCCGTCGAATGGAGAGTACAGTTAGTCCATTCGAAGGCCGATTTAGAATTATCGTCCAACGAAAGTTGTATGAGCAGACTAGAAAACTTTTGTCTGCTGACAGGTCATAGTCCGATTTTGGGCTCACCTGTACAGAAGTTGGACAAAGAAAAGTTTGCATGTTCGGAACCCAGGAACAAGCCGGAAGTGTTCAGTTATGTAAACATGAAATTAGCAGAAGGGGCCCAAAGGGTGACGCACGAAAACTGAACTTCCTCTTTATACGCTCGTAGCACGTCACTACATTTGTATTTGTTGAAACAATAACTTTACTCCTGTCAGTACGCTAGACTAAATCATGGACAGACAATTTTTGGAAAAGTTGGAACGTGGAACAATTGCAGCGTGTGTACGAGGCTTTAAGCTGGCCATACATTAGTCAATTTTCTTTCCTTCAACCATTAGATTACAATTCATCATATTAACATTTATTTGGCATCCTGTGTTAGAAATATTACAACAAAATACTGTTAGTGTTAGGTATGTGTTAAATATCAAAAAGTAGCTAATTGTGTAAAAAAAATTGAAAGGTGTGGTAAAAAAACATCAGATGGCATTGCCTGCTTGAGAAAGTCAAAACCTTCAGTTTAATACAATATACTATACCTTGCTCTGGTATACTTTGATTTCTTCATAACTATGGGTCTGCCATGCTAATTGATGTAATTCATCCACTGTGTATTGACACGTCTCCAGATGAGATTTTATGATATTTTGTGCAACTCGATCTGTGCCAGAGGTACAAAAGAAAAAAAAAGAAAAATCAGTATATAATACTTATCAACAGGTGTAGATTGACTTTTTGGAGATCCTTTTGTGAGCATTTGTAGGAGTAAATGCTGAATACAATGTTCACTTGTGGAAGATGACCTTTGCATCACTAGATTACTGAGAAAAGCAAACCAATCTTCAAACCGGATTTGGGTTCTCCACCTTGCCATTTTCCCAAATCTCTGTACAATTGGTGTATTTTACAATAAATCTGGACATAGATGGATCATTTTGTTTTTGACCAGCCAGCCTTCTGATCAAAAAAAAAATGAATTCCCCCATATTGTATTCTGACAGCAAGGACTCATCCACTGTCAGAATATATGGAAATTGTAAAAGTTCCATCATTCCCATTTGAGAGAAGTTGGTTATTAGATAGACTTCCCTCTAGTGGGAATGGCCATCAATGGATTTCATTTTTGATCCATCTATGGCCAGCTTAGCATTTATACTCTCGCTAATCAGTTTAGGCAGCTCAACTGACACCAGTCCCAGTAATATTATTTCACTTTAAATAATCATAAATCAAATCCACATTTTTAAGCTTTGCTACATATTTACAATTTCTTTGTTATTACTAAACTGTTCCAGATTTTATGATCTGTGTTTCTGTTCTTACACACTGCATGGAGTTCTGTTGGTCAAAAATATTAGTGAATTGTTATGGATTATTATGAAAAATGTCTTCAAACACTGACATGCAGGCTTATACGCAAATATCCCTGGTGCCTAGTGATTTTCAGGACTGGGTGAAAGCGGTAAAAAAAAATAAAAAACAGCTTTTCTGCTTGAATTTGATTGGTTGATAGAAGTCATGAGAGATTTACCACATTCACTAAGCTCTGGGGAAAATTCCCATGCAACATGAAAAGTATATTTGTCTTTAGCAAATCAATCCCAAAATTTGCTCTGCACAGTACAGACAGGGATAATGAGGGTAAACACAGCTTCCTATGCAACCTCATAACAAGAACTAAATAGAAGTTTTCCTTGCTGTAAGTTCAAGTAGAGAACTTCTTCAAAAATGTAAACTGCAATTTTTTTTAAGCTATGTTATGTGAATGGGAAATTTAACAAATAGTTACAAGTAGGTGTTATCCCAATTTGGCTGCTAAAGTGGAAATACCCTTTAACCACTTCCCGTATTGCCAGGTGGGAGCTTCACCAATGCAGGTGGACATACCCGTACGTCTTCCGCAATCAGCGACTCATGCTCCTAGAGCAGGCACCCGTGAGCCCAGTGATCGCTGTATCCCTCAGACACATAGGATCACATGACCAGGCACAGGACCAATGAAACTGGCCCTGCACCATGTGATCTGTGTCCAATCACAGCAATCACATGTATAGACAAAGAAAGTGAAAGTAAACATCTGTACTCTCTCCTGCAATAAAGATCATCTGTGAGAGGAGAGAGAACCATTACAACATACAGTGAGTTTTATCAGTCTATCACACAGTATTTACCCACACAATCTATCAGTGTAAGCAAGCTTACAGTGTCCCTGATCACTAGCTCCCAGTGTAATGTGAATAAACAGTGCAGTCAGCCACCTTTCAACTGTCAAACTTCAACCAGTGTCACCAGTACTGTCAGTAACACTGTACCTTTTCACTAGCTACACCAGCCAGTGTCACCAGACCATTGCCACTAGCCAGTGTCCCTGATTGCAGTGAAGCCAGACCAGTATACGCCAAAACCAGTGTCCTGAGCATCCCCATACCAGTGTTCGGATCATCTCTGTGCCGGTGTTCTGATCAGCGCCATACTAGTGCCCTAATGACTGCCATACCAGTGTCCTGATCACCGCCATACTACTGCTAGTGTCAACAGAGCCAGTCTCACTGAATGCAGTGATGCCAGACTGCTGTCCTGATTGCAACCATACCAGTGTCCTGATCACTATCACACCAGAATCCTGATCACCGCCATATTAGTGGCAGCATATTAGTGCCAGTGTCCCTAATTACAGTGATGCGAGAACAGAATATGCTAGCACCAGTGCCCTGATAGCCCTCACACCAGTGCCATTGTCAACAGAGCGAGTGTCCCTGATTGCAGTGATGCCAGACCAGCATACACCAGCACCAGTGCCATTGGCAGTAAAGCCAGCCATACTGTCCTGACCATTAGTCACACCAGTGTCAGCAGAGCCATTCATGCCAGCACAAGTGTCCTGATCCCCAACATACCAGAGCCAGTGTCACTGATTGCAGTGATGTCAGGCTAGTATACACCAAAACTAGTGTCCTGATCACTGCCATGCTAGTGCCATTGTCAACAGAGTCTGTGAAGCAAGCAATACTGTTCTGATCACTCGTCATGACAGTGTCAGAAGAGTCATTCAAGCCAGCACCAATGTTCTGATCACCGCCACAGCAGTGTCAACAGAGTCAGTGTCCCTGCAGTGACACTAAACCAGTATTTTCCTGCACTAGTGTCCTGATCACTGCCATTATCAACCAGACTCAGTGAAGCTAGCAATACTGTTCTGACTGCTAGTCAGCAGAGCCATTCAAGCCAGTAATAGTCTTTTGATGACTGTCACACCAATACAGCATTACTGAAACCTGAACTCCAGGTCAAAAAAAAGTTCACAAGTGAAGAGCCCTTTCCGATTCTGGGCATTACAGATGAGAGTAACCTGAACTGACCCTGGTCTGTTAACTGACCATGTTTCTGCATGTTGTTGGGACTGATCTTTTACCTGCATATTGACTCCATCTCTGTCTTCTGCCTGAACTGACCCTGATCAGTTTAGCAACCATGTTTCAGCCTGCTGCCTGGACCAATATTTTGCACATTTGCTGATCACATCTCTTGCCAGCCCTCGGTACTGACCCATCTGCACATCCCATTGACTATCCTGCAAGGCACCAATCCCACCCGTCCTCTGTGGAAAACTGCACAACTGGAACCATGGGAACTCTTTTGCTCAACCTTTGTTCATCGTCCTGTACTTCCTGGCCAGTGATCATAAAATTGTATTATGGGGCAGCCATGTACCAGTAGGTTGGGGCTGCTTGGATTTTTGGAACAAGCAGTGCTATAGTTGAAGCTACACTAAGGTATATCCCTGACCACTCACAGAGAGAAAACCATTACAGTACATTGTTTTCTATGCAGTGTTTGTTGATTTTGTTGGAAGATGCAATGTCAGGCACATAGGCAGTCCAAACATTGAAAATATCTTACACATGTGGTATTCCCATGCTCAGGAGTAGCAAAATGTGTTTTGGGGTGTAATTCTAAGTATGCCTATGCTGTGTGTTAGAAATATCTTATTCACCCTTTCGCTGCCAGGCCCTGCGCTCCACTTATAAACTCAGGCGGCCAGACCATTTTTGCAATTTTTCTATTACTTTTTTATTTACCTTTACAGCTTTCAGAGTTTGTAAAAGACCACCTAAACAATATATTTTCTAAAAGCACATGACCAGTAAAATAAAAAGAAGGCCCTACAATATTTCTGCAAATGTTTATCAAAATGATATTTTCGCTAAAAATACACAAAAATCATTATTACCAGATAAAAACACAGCAAGTTTAAAAAATGTGTACTAAATATAAAAGCTTAACCTGTATTGACTTAATAAATAACAAATATTTGTCAATTGTACATTGCGCCTTTTTGCAAAATGGTGAAAATTGAACATACTCAAAAAGGTTAATGACCAATCTTTTCATTTTTTACTTACAGCTTTCAGAGTTTGTAAAAGACCCCCCAAATAATATATTTTCTGAAAGCACATGACCAGTAAAATAAAAAGAAGGTGCTACTGATTTTTTATTTAGGGCCCACAATAATTGTGCAAATGTTTATCAATTCTCTATTTTCACAAATTATTTTCACACAAAACCACAACATAACTTACAAAATTCCTGCTAAACTTCTACTAAGGCCCCTATCACATGGGCTGTCTGATCAGGTCCGCCTATTCGTTTTTCAGGTGGACCTGATCGGACCCTACATTTTCCTCTATGGAGTGGCAGATGTCAGCGGACATATGTCTACTGACACCTGCTGCCAACCGATCCTGTCTGCCAAAAACAGACAGATGGTGGTCCTATTGTCCAGTGGAGAGATCCCCCGCTGAGCATGTGGATTCTGTATGGTGGAGGCACCCGTGTGAAAGGGACCTAAGGCCTCGTTAAATGGGGTGTGCTAAAGCATATGGCCATGGAGGGCCGTGTTTACCCACATGGGGATGCACAGTTGTTCTAGGCATCCCTGTGCAGGCAGTTCTATTCATGTCAACTGGAAAGCAGCAGCTGCAAGGACAGATCTGACATCCCTGTGGGTGTAGATGCATGACTCCAAACACAGACAGTGTGAGTTCAGGGACATACACCCACATGGATGACAAGTTAGGAGCAGTGTCTGTCTTGATGCAGCCGATGCATCCTAATTGCTATGAATGGGACTGCCTGCACAAGAATGCAGGGAACACCCAAGCATTCCCATGCAGCTGCTGTGTATCAATTTACATAAATGGGACTGCCTGCATAGGGATGCATGGAACACCTGTGCATCCCTGTGCAGTTAAATATGGCCTCGCTGTAGTATGCCCCACGTGAACGAAGTATTAGGCCTTGTTTGAACTTACAGTTGGAGGGCAGCAAAAATATGCGGTTGAGCTATGTTTTTGCTGCCTGCCAAATGCTGTTGATGCTGTGATGCTTTGCACCCACTGCAAAGTTGACCCAACTTGTAACAATGCCATCCGCCGAACACTTCACATTCATGTCAGCAGGGAAATTCCACAAAGGCCCCGCAACCTCATGCAATGCATGCAGTTGTGGCACATTTGTTAGTAAAATGGGGTTAAGACATGTGGTGAAGAGGCATCATATCGCTTCCTATTGCCTGTCAGTAGCCACTGGAGTGCGATGTGAATATGGATCAAGCTTTAGAGGCAAGGGAGATTTACATGCATGTCTATGCATACTATGTTTTTTATTAATTTTTTTTACAGGTACATTTTTATTTTTTATATTTTTTTGGTGAGGAGGGGGGCTTTGGAGAGACATCAGGGGTCTGATCTCCGATGTCTCTTTTTTGAAACAGAGAAAGGGACTGAAGATAGTCCCTTTTTCTGCAGCCTGAGCTGCACTGTAGATGAATAGATAGTAGTCTATAGAGACTGCTATTTATTCATAAAATGAAACATAGTACACATTGTTTACTATGTTTGATTCAGAAACTGACACATAGTAAACACAGTTTACTATGTTTCAGTGATGAAAGAATACAGAAGCAATCTGTACCGATCGCTGACTGTATTCTTTCAGGAAAGGAAGGGGGCTGGTAAACATGTTTGCCAGCCCTGCTCTCGATGCTGACAGAGATCTGTCAGCAGCTGCAGTTGGAAGGAGGCGGAGGTGGGAGAGCCGGCTAGCAGCTTCAGGGAGAGGCCACCCAGACATCAGGGTGGTGGGAACACTGAAGGGGGGGATCTATTTTCACAAGTTGATCCCTCTGTGGCTACCCTGCAGCAATACAATCTGGAGAGAGAGGAGGGAAGCTGACAGCTGCAGGTCAGCCACAAGGGGATCAGGGTTTGCGAGGGGGGAATGGTACTGAGGGATCAGAGCAGCGGAGGTGAAGGCAGGCTAAGGGAAAGTTATGATGGAGGTGGGGGGAATTTTAGATGTCAGCATAGGTGGGTGGAGGAGCGGAAGTGATGGGGGGTCAAATTTTAGGTAAATAGCTCTGATCAATGGCTTATTAGCCACTGAGCAGAGCTATCAGTTTGTTCAGTAGCACCTGAACAGCTTGAATCAGAGGAGGAATGCAAGTCCTGGTCAGCTAGGAGCAGTGCTGTAGGTCTGTACGCCATACAGACCTGGCAGCAAAAGGGTTAAAGCTCTTTTGGCCCTACTTCCCCTGTGTGACCCATATGCTTGTTATTTTGAAATCCTATGCTTCTCTTTTAATTGACAACTTTGTAATACAGCTTAATTTTCTTTCCACGTTTTCCAAAAACTTGTGGCAAAAACATTTCCAAAAGACTCACTATGCCTCTTAGAAAGTACCTTGGAGAGTTTTCTGTCCAAGTGTGGTCATTTTGTGGGTCTTGTGACTATCCTGGTGCTCCAGGCCCTCCAAAAATGTGATAGGTAGTTGGGAAATTAGATGCATAATTTATGTCCCTAGAAAGCCTTAAGGTGCTCTTGGGATTTTGAGCCTGTCTATGTGGTTAGGCTGTGAAAAAGTCTCACACATGTGGTATTGCCATACTTGGGAGTAGCAAAATGTGTTTTAGAGTATAATTATAAGTATGCCTATGCTGCGTGTGAGATTTAATGCATTAAAAATGGCAACTTTGTGGAAAAAAATACAAATTTTATTTACTGCAGGCCAGTTAAGTTCCTCCACCCCAAACTCGCTCATCCATGTCTTTATGGACCTTGCTTTGTGCACTGGTGTGCAGTCATGTTGGAACAGGAAGGGTCCACCCCCAAACTGTTCCCACAAAGTTGGGAGCATAAAATTGTCCAAAATGTCATGGTATGCTAGTGCCTTAAGAGTTCCCATCATTGGAACTAAGGGGACAAGCCCAACCCCTGAAAAACGACCCCACACCATAATCCCCCCTTCATCAAATGATTTAGACCAGTGCACAAAGCAAGGTCCATAAAGACATGGATGAGCGAGTTTGGGATGGAGGAGTTTGACTGGCCTGCACAGAGTCCTGACCTCAACCCGATAGAACACCTTTGGGATGAATTAGAGCAGATACTGCAAGCCAGGCCTTCTCGTCCACTCTGACCTCACAAATGCCCTTCTGGAAGAATGGTCAAACATTCCTATAGACACACTCCTAAACCTTGTGGACAGCCTTCCCAGAAGAGTTGAAGCTGTTATAGCTGCAAAGGGTGGACCAACTCAATATTCAACCCTACGGACCAAGACTGGGATGACATTAAAGTTCATGTGTGTGTAAAGGCAGGTGTCCCAAAACTTTTGAAAAAATAATGTATATACCATGCTTTGTAGACTCTATAACTTTCATGCAGACTGAATAATTTAAACCAATTCGTTTTTTTTTTTTCAACCAGAAATGTAGCAGACAACATTTTGGACTGGAGTGGACTTGAAGGGGGTGAAACAGTCCAGACTTTAAGTGGTTACCAAAAAGAGAATGGTTAATTTGCTTTGTGAATAAGTTATAGCTGTGGTTACTTCAATCATGAGCAATTAATACTTTTTTATTGATTTGATCCTGTTTCATTTAGCATATTAAACCCATTACATTTTCCTTCACTGCAAAAATGACAAAGAATGACAACTGTCACCTTTATGCAGTACAGGTGTTTTACCATAGCAATTTGAGTGTGTGTCTAGCTGCTTGTAAACATGAAATCACAAGCATCTGATACTGTCTAGATTGAGTGATGATCTTATCTGTATGGCAAGTTCATTTTTGAGAAATGTCAATCAGACAGTTAAAAAATCCTATTGCAATCTTTTTGGCCCCTTCCTGCTCCTTCCTCCTCTTTATTAGAATATTGATCCCAGCATTGATGCTTATGTAAGTGAAAGCTGAGCCATGTTTTGAATAGTCATATGACTAAGTCCTATATAAGGAGCTGAAACGCGCCAATAACTATAGGTGTTTATTCCTTTCATTGGATGGATTGAATAAAATCAGATATGTTTTATTTTTGAGGCATTGTGGTGCTGGATTTTTTTCTCTTTTATAGGGCGTTTGGATGCCTAGTACTGGGGTCATCTGAGCACATGTGTCTCCATCTCATCCTGCTAATCCTTAAGGGCTATTTTGGGGTAGCAACACTATTTCAATTGATGCCACAAGAGATGGTCAAAGACTGTTGACATGCTACAGGAGATGGTCATAGACTGGGGATGTGCCTTCGGTTGACATAGACTAAAGAAAGGTTCCAAGAGACTGTTTTAGATCACTATTATTACTGTCCATTTTACAAATGAATGCTTTCACATACCCTACAGTGCGCAAAAAAATTATTTGTGTCACATTTGATATTTCTCTAAGCAAGGAAATGTGGTCAATTTTGATGAGCTAAATGGCTAAGTACACATACCACAGTTCAGCCGGTGTGGCTTTCTACTGCATCAACCCTAATGCTGTATGCAATATTTAGGCTGCACCTGGCCATAGCAGCACATGTACCAGCCACTCATAATTTTCTGTGTTACCCACAGCAAACATTCATTCTCCAATTATATTTTAAAAGAGAAAAGTAGAGGAGAGCATTCATTCTTTGCAACATGGGCAGTTCTTTTCTTAGCCACTTTAATAAATGACTGATATTGTTGATATCACACATCTGCTTACAGAGCATCCATTCAGCTTACAGTATCAAAGTAGAAGAGAACATATTATTAGGGATACACTAGAGCTCACTATTATACTACATGTAATACAATATTTGGTTAACCAGTTGCCGACTGCCCGCCGTGGCTTGACGGCGGCAACTTGGCTCGTTATCGCAAATCGCCGTCACCTGACGGTGGCTGTGGGGTCACTCACTGTGTTCCGGGGGGCCAGGGAGCAGGTAGGGCGGACTCAATGTCCGCCGATTACCCGCACTCACCCCCCCAGAATGACAGAATGAGGGTACGTGTATGTAAACACAGACCGATCTGACAGAGGGGGAAGGGATGTGATCACAGGCTACCTGTGTATGGGAGCCGCAATCACTCCCCTCCCCCAGCCAGCCCAGCACCCATACAGTTAGAACACACTGAGGGAACACAGTTAACCCCTTAGAGCGCCCCCTGCAGGCTAACCCCTTCACTGCCAGTGACATTTACACAGTAATCAATGCATTTTCCTAGCATTGATTGCTGTATAAATGCCAATGGTCCCAAAGCAGTGTCAAAATGGTCCGACATGTCCTCTGCAAAATCGTAGCCCCGATAAAAATCGCAGATCGCCACCATTACTAGTAAAAAATAAATAAAAAACCCATAAATGAATTCTCATCATTCGTAAACGCGGCAACTTTTGCGCAAACCAATCAATAAATGCCGATTGCGTTTTTTTTTTTTACCAAAAATATGAGGAAGAGAATAAATCGGCCAAATTCAATGAAAAAAATTGTTTTTTATATATATTTTTTTGATTATGTATTATAGCAAAAAGTAAGAAATTTCGTTTTTTTTGCAAAATTGTCGCTCTTCTTTTGTTTATAGCGGCGATCAGAAATGACGCAGAGGAGATCAAATACCAAAAAAAAGCTCTATTTGTGGGGGGAGGACGCAAATTTTGTTTAAGTACAACGTCGCACGACTACGCAATTGTCAGTTAAAGCAACGCAGTGCTAAATTGCAAAAAAGTGCTCTGGTCCTAAAGTGGGAAATCCTTCCGGGGATGAAGTGGTTAAGGAAAGCACCACAAGAAAAGCACCACTATCAAGGCATGTGCATGGTAATATGCAAAGTGGACAGTATATTAAAACACTAAAAGTGGCACAAAACATTTAGATCCCTTTCACACCCGCTGCTGCCGAACAGCAGCGCCAAGGCGCCGCTATAACAGTGGTAAAGTGCCGCTAAACTAACGTCGCTTTACCGTTGATGTTCCGGTGGCCCCAGTGTGAAAAGGGTCTAATTTTAAAACAGACATGTTAAGTTCCCTTACCCCAAAGGGGGTTGCTTGCTTTGATACATGTAATCTAGGATGCAACTAGGGGATGCAGAATCAGCGACTGTCATTGGGGCCCATGAACTCTTGGGGTCCAAGCATAACTGCGTCTTCCCTTTACAAACTTACTTTAACCATGCTATTACAAATAATCCCGGGTTTAACAGGACTGAATAAACTGTTGTATAAGGAAGCCACTGTTCAGATTAGCCATCTGTACATTAATGCAATTATATCTTATCATTTTTGTGTAATACATTTTTTACAAAGAACACAAAATGAAGGGAAACATGTATATTCAGCTGGAATGCCACAGTTGCTAGAGTTTCTTTTAAAAGCTGAACTCCAGGCAAACAATTAAATACAAAGATGAAATGAATATGAGAACTTTTTACCTGCAAAATGATATGTATTTTTGTCCATCCACTCCTGAAAGTTACAAAGCTCTATTACACAGCCAGATAAATGACACCACTTACACTTAATACAATGGCATCTTCTTTACAACACCAGCCTGCTGGTTAGACAATGAAAGCAGCAGCAAACATAAAAGGTCATGCCTCTGCATTCTTCTTCTTATTGACCTGTTGATTGTCAACATAATTTAATGAAGCACACCTGATTGGCTGCTATTTTGGCCCCTCCCTCTCCCAGTCTGAATGCTGCTTTTATGGAATTCCAAGAGACATATTAAATTCAGCTACTTACACCAATTGCATTAAAACATGCATACAGGATTGAATTCATTTGTGTGTTTAATAACAGCCTGGAATTTAGCTTAACCACTTCAGCCCCGGAAGGATTTCCAGCTTTAGGACCGGAGCCCTTTTTGCGATTCGGCGCTGCGTCGCTTTAACTAACAATTGCGCGGTCGTGCGACATTGTACCCAAACGAAATTTGCGTCCTTTTTTCCCCACAAATAGAGCTTTCTTTTGGTGGTATTTGATCACCGCTGCGTCATTTCTGATCGCCGCTATAAACAAAAGAAGAGCAACAATTTTGCAAAAAAACACAAATTTCTTACTTTTTGCTAAAATACAAATCCAAAAAAAAAAATATAAAAAAACATTTTTTTTCATCGGTTTTGGCCGATTTATATTCTTCCTCATATTTGTGATAAAAAAAAATTGCAATCGGCGTTTATTGATTGGTTTGCGCAAAAGTGGTCGCGTTTACGGATGATGAGAATTCATTTTTGGGGTTTTTTTTATTTTTTATTTTTTACTAGTAATGGCGGCGATCTGCGATTTTTATCGGTACTGCGATATTTCAGCGGACATGTTGGACCATTTTGACACTTTTTTGGGACTATTGGCATTTATACAGCGATCAGTGCTATAAAAATGCACTGATTACTGTGTAAATGCCATTGGCAGTGAAGGGGTTAACCTGGAGGGGGCGCTCTAAGGGTTAACTATGTTCCCTGGGCGTGTTCTAACTGTGTGGGGACTGCCCTAGCTGGGGAAGGGAAGTGGTCACAGCCTCCATGTACAGGAAGGCTGTGATCACAGCCCTTCCCCCTTCACAGAACGGAGGTCCGTGTTTACATACACGGACCTCTGTTCTTTCATTCTGGGGGGGCATCGCGGGTGGCCAGCGGAGATCGACTCCGCCGCACCCGCTCCCTGCCCCCCCCGGACACAGTGAGCGTGCGGGCGCACCTCCGGTGACGCGTGCGCGCTCACTGTGCGTGATCAGGCGGCCGCCATCAGATGACGGCGATTCGCCTTACAGAGCCACTTTGCCGCCGTCAAATGCCGATCGGCGGTCGGCAAGTGGTTAATATGTATGTAAACCTGATTCATGAAATGAATCAGGTTTACATGAGCTGAGCACATATCTGTAGTGTTTTCTTATCTCTCTTCAAAGCACTATGTCCCATATCTTTCTCCTGCTCCATTCTTCTGTTATCAGCCTGATAACTTCTGACAAGTTCTCCATCACATGTGATAAAAGCAACTTGAGTTTTGTGTTGGGGAGGGAGGTATAAACAGAGAAGCAAGGTGCTGAACTATTCAATGAACAGATCTGAAAGTCTCTACCTATAAGGAGAAGGGGTGTGTGCTTTTCCTCCAATCAGCTGTCTTGGCTGTGTGCCCAAGCTTCACTGCAGTGCTAACCAGGAAGATAAATGTCCTAACAGGATTTGCACTTTCTAAACAGTATATACAGCTGAAGACAGCAGATATACATGTAAAACTTATGTAGGAGGATTTGTTTCATCCCTGTGTATCATCTGAGGCTGTCCACTGGGTGAGGGTTTACATCCACTTTAAACTAAGTAGTTGGTTTAAACTGTTTCTGCTATGTAGGGAATCTATTAAGTTTTGAACAGTGCACAGTAAGTTATCCTCTATCTCATGTGCATTGATTAGAATGAAAGAGCTGAGATTTGAGTGTACACCGATTTTCAGCAGAACACCTAGCAAGTGAAGCCTTAATTCTACCTCTTAGATCTCAATGAGCTTTTTGGAAGGAGCTGGAGGATCAGAATCACATTATGTCCTGTTGGCAGACATTCTGTCTACGCCACCAGACTTCATTCATGAGTACAGTGTACAAGAGCACTATAAACAGAGAACATTGATATACGTGGCCCAAGGATCATTTGAGCAAAGCCTTTCAAAATGTGACAGCTGTTCCTCATCTACAGAGTACAAAAAACAGTGCAGTCAAAAAAAAGAACTTTTAAACATTACAATGTTATTGGTGCCTAAAATTTAACTTAAACTTTACAGGTAATTAGATTTCCTTATTTTTATTACATTATTGCAATAAAAGTAGGTAACACACACTAACGGCTTATTAAAAGTATGTATACGTTTTAAATGTTTTTCTGATCAATGTCACATACATTCCTAATAAACATTTGTTATCTGGTTTAGATATACAAATTGTAGCAAGAAATATTAATAAATGCAAACTTTATAACTCAAATTTAAGTAGCCACTGCTATGTTGACATTCTTGGCAGATTTTTATCACAGAAGTTACCTTACAAATTGTTAAACTTAACCCAAAGGAGCAGACATTGCAGTACTGTCATAGCCTAATGGCTCGTACACACGGGACGACGATCGTGCACACGACCGTGTTGAATCGTACGTTGACGGTCGTATGTAGCCCACTGACATGCACACGACGGTCGTACATACAACTTGCGGCTGGCCGAACGTGATGACGCGAACGAGCGTATAATGAGGAAGTAGCGTCACCTTTTGGGCTCCTTTCTAATTTCATGTTAGTTGAAAGTGGACTTGGCGCATGCGTGTTTAGCACAATACAACTTTGTTGAACACAGCTGCTCTACACACGACTCAACGGTCGTATGCGAGCTTGTTGACACCACCAAGTTTTCTAGTCTGCACATACAACTCCCACGAACGACCGTCGTACGTTCAACTGTTGAAAGCGCCGCCACAGACGATCGATTCTGCATGCAACGGTCGTGAGTACGACGTGTTGAACACGATCGTCGTCCCGTGTGTACGAGGCTTTACTCTGGGAGTCAACATTATAGAGAACTCTGACAGGAATATCTTGCTATGTCTGCTCAGAGGAATATCACACCAGTAAAAAAATAATTTATGGTGGCATGAAAAAGAAAATGAAAAACTGAAAATGAAATAAAAAATGCCCCATTTTAGTAATTTCGTTCTTAATTTTTCATGTCACACCACAGTGTAATCATTTTTAGCTGTCCATAATTATGGACACTATGAGGTTAATTTACTAAAGGTAAATAGTCTGTGCACTACAAGTGCACCCACAAGTGCACTGCAAGCGCAATTGCTCTAGATCTGAGGGAAACAGGCAAGGAAAATAAAAAAATATGTTTTTGCTTGCACATGATTAGATGATAGAAATCAGCAGAGCTTCCCTTCATTTCAGAGCTCCCCCTCAAATCTAGAGCAACAGCACTTGCAATGCACTTCTACTGCACAATATGTTTGCCTTTAGTAAACCAACCTCCTTGAGTGTCTGTGGGTAGGGAGAAGTTTTTGCCAACATGATCCAATTTAAACAGGTGACTTTTACTCTACCACTTTCAGTTCCTTTGGATTCCAAACTGAAACAGTGCAAATCAATCTGTCTTTGGCTGGGTGCATTTCACTTTGTAAGCTTTGCCTTCAATGCAGTCTGGTGACAACACCATAAACTGTGAATAAAATATATCTCCAATAATTACTGCACCCTCTGTGAATTCAAAGCAAAAGATGTAAGGGTCCTTTCACACTGAGAAGTTTTTCAAGTGCTTTTGTGTTAAAGAGAGCACTTGAAAAGCTTGAGAAAAATGCTTAAAATAAATGAATGTTTTCACACTGGGACAGGGCGCTTTTGTTGCAGTAAAAAAAAATCCTGCTTGCAGCATCTTTGGAGCATGTTTGGTGAGCTAAAAAAAAGCACACCAAAAAATGCTCCTCTCCACTGAAATGAAGGGGAACTGCATCAAAAAATGCCACCACTAAGCATTTTTGGTGCAGTTTTTGAGTCACATGTCCTTCAAAGACCGCACCAAAAGTGCTGCAAAAGCTCCGCAAAAGCAGTCCATTAGCATATAGGCTTTTTACTGGCAGTTTTGAAATGAACCAGTGTGAAAGTGCCCTAAGGCTGGGTTCACACTATCCGACACAAAAAGGTCGGACTTTTGATCCTACTTTGCCCTGCAACATCTGTCCTACTTCAGTCCTACTTTGGTCCTACTTCCATCCGACTTAAATGAACAAGATAAGATTTTGCTCCGACAAATGTGAACCCAGCCTTACGGAGTAACTGCCTTCCCCTAGCTATAGTTCTGAGCTGAGAAGTCATCAAGTAAATAGTAACTCAGCCAATGTATTTTTATAAAAACCTCCTGCCCTTTGTACATGTACATACATAAGTGTTGCTGCGATGTCCTCTGTTATCTCTTAGAAAATAGCAACTAAGATAGACTTTAGATTGGCTAATTACTGTATGTAATTGTATTGTTTTGCAATATATAAATAGATTTTTTTTGCAGCCATGATTCCTGGTTAATTTAGATTTTAGTCCTTCTCCCTGTATGATACTAACTAACTATTGTTAAGAACAATACAGCTTTTAGAAGTTGTTCCTTGAAAGTTGCATGATTACCTAGCAACAGAACTCTATATTGCTTCAAATATATTTAGCCTCATACATTTCTGGAGTCCCAGGAGTGCCCCAGGCCTTTTGGCTTACAGGAGTTACTCTGAACCTTCATTTTCAACCCTCAACTTAATATGAAAAAAATCCTTTCTCTGGCCTTGTGAAGCAGTGAGTCGTTTGCTTCATATTGACAAGCAAGCTGTGTACTTCTCTACCCGTGGCATAGAAAAGACACTGTTTTTTCTGCGCATTTTGTGGCATTATGGCTTTTAGTTAAACATTAAATGAGGGGCAGAAGATTTTTAATATACTGTGAGCATCCCTAGGTATCCAAAAATAAGTTGCATACAGTAGAAAAATATGGGCTTGACCAATTAATACAGTAAGGTGCACACCTAGGAGAAAGATGAATGGCAATGGAGGTGTCTGAACATCAAGTTTTCCTAAGTCCTAGTAAACACTTTGGCCCTAATGGAAAATTTTCCTGAGGTCCCTGATGCACAGATTCTTCTCCACAACATAGACCAAAATAAATACAAATGGTATGCATCCATCAATGGATTTCAGTTGTCTGTTAACTACTGTAACCTGAAGGTGAAATAGATTAAGTTCCCACTGCATCCACTGAGTGAAGAACATAACACAAAGATATATATATATATATATATATATATATATATATATATATATTTTTTTTTTTTTTTATCACATTTGCAATAACAACATATTAACTAAGACATTTTGAAGATATGACATGTATTTATGGTCCTGACATTATAAAAATGAGTAGAAGTAATAACACCAGTGATAACTTGGGAGCTTTGTTATTAACAGAGCTGTTTCCTGGCTGCTTAGTGAAATCTACTTACCAATTTCACTTATGCTTATTCCAGGTGAGAGCTGTCCATTGTTGAAAGAACTATACATAAATAAGTTTGGTACGGACGTAAGGTCATAAATAGGTTCTTGCTTTATTTGTTTCATTCCACTTATGTCTATGCCTGACTGGTCTGGTGAGGGCTGTGCAGAATCCACACTGTAATAACCCTCTGACTTTGGCAGGTCAATGACATGTCCATTTGAGTAAGTGCCGCCTGTTTCAGTGTTGAGATTGCTTAGACCATTGCTGATGTTACTGCTGTATACTCTGGCTAAAGCCTCTGCCTCTCCACTCTGCTGTTGCCTTTGTTCTTGTAACCGTTGCTGGTGTTTCTGAACTTCAGCATATAGACTGTCTCGCTGTTTTTTTGACATTCGTCCAAATTTGACAGCTGGGAAAAGAAAAACACAAAGTTGATATCAACTGTATATGTGTATCACATTGCATGGCCTCTAGATAAATGCATTACATAACTAGAATTATTCGTATTTAAAACCAATTATATCATCAAATACATCAATGTCTCTCCATTCTTTGAGCAAGTTATTCTAAATGAATATTTGCGGGCAATTGTTTTCATGCAGGTTTATATGGCACTGTAAAATTTCTAAGACGGTTACAAATGAAAGTCTTTTTGAGAGGAACCCTTTAAATCAGTAATATAAGAGTGTTCCCACATTTCAGAGTTCCTTGTCAACAACAGTGAACCCTGTCTATAGAATACTCATTTATTTATTTTGAGTACCCCACTATATTCCATTTTGCACAAAATGTCCTGAAAGCCTTATCCATGAAACATTCACAGACAGTGCTGTCTGCTGTAAAGAGACTAATTGTTCTGCTAATTCTGTGGCCTGAACTGGGTTGCTCCCACACAACAAAGAGAAGAGGAGAGTGTAATGCTCCGAAGAGCCTGATACACTCATTTATTGTTAAGCTGCCAAAGTCTAACTGGTATCTGATGTAATCAATAGACAGGACATGACAATGGTAACAGCTTTGTATCGAATACCATTATTAGGATCTGTCTGGAATAAGAGATTAGTTGCCTCCTTCACTTGATTAACACTTTTACATAATATAAGGACTTCACACATATTTTTCTATAGTACACCTACAATGCATACATGCGTGTGAACTGCTTTTTCTGCTTGCTTCCTTGGATATACAATAACTGTGTTCTTGGAAAACCCTAGTGTAATCAGTAGAACTTTTCTCCATAGTATCATATTGCTTCTTTGGTTTCAGCTGTAAAGCTTTTTAGAGTCATAAAAAATATATTGTGAACAATTGAAGGGTGGCAATGATGTTTGCCCTTAATACAAAAGACATTTAAGGTACACTGTATCCAAGCTTTAAAGTTTACACCTCTGTCAAAATTGAAAGTTAAAGAGATCCTATAATACATTAACTGTTTATAGTGGAACTAAACATAAGTAATATAACCCAGCAAGCAGGCAGCTCTTTTTGGTGGAAGAGATATGCTATGTTTCTTCTGCAACAACAAATACTTACTCCCAATGACCCTGTGCGGTTCTGTTTAGATTCTGGCTACCATGGCTTACTGAGAGATCTTATTTTGGTAAATTGAGTGGGCTTTCTCATTGTATCACAGCTAAGGGATTTGCTGTATGACATTGGCAGGGAAAAGGAAAAATTTAAACCTTTCATGACTGTGGGTTATTAAAGTCTAGCACTCCAGGCCAAATTTAGCAACATCAACATGTTTCGGTTGACTAGACTAACACACCGACTAATTTGCATGCTTAAATACCTATTAAGGACATATAAGGCTTGTATTTGGTATTGCTACAGTGGTATTTAAGCTTATTACATGAATGAAAGCTTACATGTGACCATAGCTGACATGGTGATCACATGATTGGTGGCTGAATCTGTCAGTGACAGCTTGGTCTGACAAGTAGCAGGTGGACAATTTTTGTTTGCTACCTGTGAAATAGGAGACATACAATAAAGTATCCTCAACACCTAACATAGTTCAGGAGAATCTTAATCTAGAGATTATGTGGGAGAAAAAGGTAAAGGTTTCAGTGTTTTTGGAAGAGTGAATTTAAGCCCCCACTACTATTACATCAAAGCCAACTTTTTTAAACTCCACCCACTTTTAATATTGCTTTTGCAAGGAGGTTGCACTGTCGATATTCAGTGGCACGTAGCACAAATATTTCTGCCTTTTTAAACATTAAGCCTTTTCTGAGCAATGCTCCAATTCTACCTTCACTGAATGCATGAAAAATGTGCTTTTTGTTACATGTAGCAAACTTCGCATTTTCCAGGGCAGAAGATGAAATGAGAATAAAGATTGGTTGCTACAGAGAGCAAGACGTTATATATTGGTGACAACTGTAACATTTTGGATTTTCTATCACTTTCTGTAAGGTGACTATGGGCAAGGACACAATTTAAACTAACACTAAACAATATCCTTATTCTCCAAATATAATTCATACACATCCACTACTTAATGACCATGTAATCTAATTTTCATGAAATCATTTCTTATTGTGTCTTTCCTCCTTATAAAGTAATTTGTGAGCTCCCCAACCTCCAAAATGTGGACATTTGGAGGAGGCTGAGAGCAATACCATGTACTTTTTGATTCAATACATACTTGAACAGATTTTTTGTTTTTTCATTAGAGTTTAATGTCCCTTTAAACCTGTCGCTCTTATGCTAATCTGCTATTAATGACAGTACAATAGGTATAGTCTATAGAGGCTCACATATCAAGTGTAGGTCTTAAAGTAATTGTAAAGATCCGTTACTTACCTGGTCTGTGCAAGGGTTTTGTACAGAGCGGCCCCAATGCTCCTTTTTTGGGGTCCCCCAGCAGCGCTCCTGGCTTCTCCTCTTCACCGGGTGCCCACTCAGAGAGGCACTTTCCATGGGGGCACCAATGCGGGCGTGCTTCAGAGTCCTGCTGCTGCATCCATTGACACAGACAGCATGACTCGGCCCTGCCCCGGCTCCCATGTCACTGGATTTGATTGACAGCAGCGGGGGCCAATGGCTCCTACTGCTATCAATCTATCCAATGAGGACCAAAGACAGCAGCTGGAGCTGCTGGGCTCATCTTCGACGCTGGAACGATTGGGTTTGAGTAAGAAAAAGGGGAGCTCTGGGGGGCTGTTGCAGCACAAAAAGTTTTTCACCTTAATGCATAAAATGCATTAAGGTGAAAAACCTTGAGACTTTACAACTCCTTTAAAGTGTAATTAAACCAAGACTACGAAAAACTCTCATTACATGCCATATAACAGGTATATATACTTACAAAACCACTAAAGCATTTATTTTGTGTAGAGTGAAATATACCTGGTTAATCCTGCCTTCAGCTGCCCCTCCCATCTTCTCTGTGTCTCTACTGCAGCCTGAGATTGTATAGACCGACTGGTGTCCTCTACAGAGCATGCTGTTTCACTTCATTCCTAAGCTTTTCATTTCCTCCCTTCTCTTATCTGTGCAGCCCACATGAAAGTTACACATGTGGGTGTATACATAGTGGTAAATGACACTCCCCTCCCTCTCTCCTCCTCTATGTTCTCCTATTCCTAAACACTATGAGGGCAGGATATATTATGCTGATTACTTTCACTAAGAAACTCAACAACAATATTAAACATATCAAATGTACTTGCTAATACCTGTAAAGTAATTTTTTGCGCTGTAAACCAAAAAAGAGCGTCAATTTTGAAAAAAAATAACAACATTTTTTACTTTTTGCTATAATAAATATCCCAAAAAAAAGTAAAAAAACAAATTCCTTGCTCAGTTATGCCAATATGTATTTCTTCTAAATATTTTTAGCAAAAAAAATCACAATAGGCGTATATTGATTGGGTTGTGCAAAAGTTATCGTGTCTACAAACTATGGGAATAGATTTATGCCATTTTTTTTTCTTCTAGTAATGGCGGTGAGCTGTGATTTTTATTGGGACTGCAATATTGCGGTGGACAGATGGGACACTTTTGACACTTTTTTGGGACCAATGACATTTATACAGCGATCAGAGCTATAAATAGCTACTGATTACTGTATAAATATCATTGGCAGGGAAGGGGTTAACCTGTAGGGGGTGATCAAGGGGTGTGTTCCCTCACTATGTTCTAACTGTGTGGGGGCTGAGCTGGCAAGGGCATCGACCCCGATTACTGGGAACAGTAGATCTGTCATATGTCCTCTCACAGAACGGAGATCTGCCATGTTTACACTGGCAGATCTCTGTTCTGCCTCTGTAACAGGCGATCACCGCTGGAGATAGGGCTGGATCGCCTGCAGAACAGGTATGTATACTGCTGTTTTCTTCACAGGGTTAGAGAGGTTAGTGTTAGAATGTGGGTGGTTATAGATATAGGGATTTTGGTTTTTGCATGGACTTCCACTTTAAGTTAACATTCTCTACTCCTTGAGTAAATGATTGCCAATAAATATGTCTGCTTATATTTAGGGTAGTATGGCTGTTGCACACTTCCAGCACAATCTATGGAATAGAAAGGTGAAAACTGCCTGGTTCTCTTGTTTTGAAAACAACTGTTGGTTGAAGTTCATATCTGCCATATTGGCATATTGGTTGCCTCATATATAAAGTGGTGTTTTGGTGTATTTTATAATAATAGGACAGTTTTGCATTCCATTTCTACAGTGACTTACACTAGTGCAAATTATAATAAAAACGTTTGGCAGGTTTATTAGTCTGTAAGAAATGTTCACCTTCTTAACCAAAAACAAGCCATATTTCTCAAAAATTATTTTTTTAATGGACTACTTATTTTCTGAAACTAGCACTGCTTTTCTAATAAAAAATCACCCCTTTCTTTATAAAATGACAGCCTTTTCCACTTTTTTTATCATAGTTAGGTTGAAAAGGCACATGTCCATCAACTCCACCCAATATGATTACTTTTTATTAGAAAACACTTTAATCACAAATTTCAAGGAACAGTTTAGCGTTTTTCCAATTTGCGAGCTGGCTCTGACAGACAACAGTTGGCGAAAACTATCTCAAAAGAATCACACAAGGAAATGGTGTGCCTCTGGATTTGGGGCAGCCACAATGTGTCAATGACTATAGGGTGGGTAGGAGAAGGTATTGTCAAGATAACTGACCTTATTAGTTTCTTTTTTTTTTTTTTTCATATACTAAGGAACCTGTACAGATCAAATACAGATCTAAAAGTAGAAAATATAAACTCAGAAGGAATTTTCCCGATCCACCTTTGCTCAGAGGTTGAGTAACCATCTTAGAGTTCATATTTCCATCATTTTCTTTTTAAAGAGAAATATTGGTCTTTTCATGTTCCTACTGTATCTCAACTATATTAGAAGAAACTTTCAAAAGGATACAGTACTGAAATTGAAGTTAACTTACCATCTCTAGACATTCCCAGGGCAAGACACTTCTGCAGTCTACAGTGCTGGCAGCGGTTTCTATTTGTTCTGTCAATTAAACAGTTCCTCTGCCTTGGGCATGAATAAGAGGCATTGTTTTGTTGACTTCTTCTGAAGAATCCCTGAAATGGTAAGAGATAATTAGTAATCCAAATGATATTTGTAGTAATTAAACATATTGTGATAAAAAACCGTCTCATTACTAAATAAAGAATAAAAAAGAAATCTCTGGGATGTTGATTTGTATATGAAATGTAGCCCTGCAGTATGACATTAGCATTCAGAAGACTCATAATGGGATATCATTAATACCATGCAAGAAATACCATATTAATGTTTACTGTGGCTGTTGTAAGCAAACAAACTCAACCAAGAGGATTGTAAGGGTGGCCACAGATGAAATTACTTTCCATCTGATAAAACTAAGGACATTTTAAAAAAAGATATACACAAAAAGATCACAATAATACTTTGCAAATAATGGAATCCTTCAATGTTAAATGTCCACGTGCTATTGAATTAGCAGATTGGCAGGTGTGCTAACAACCCCACTGCCTACCACTCTGTATGATCATTCACACTGATAACATCTGTGGTTAATGGTTGTCTGCAAGAATGATTTCTCCATCGTGTTGGAACATCAGTTTTGTAAATATTTGTCAGTTATTAAGTCATCAAAAAAGTTTGAATATTCTGTCTCTATTTATGTCTCTGACAAGCCTTAAGCTGGTTGAGATATTTACCTTAAAAGCAACTTGACAAGATTGGCTTATGCTCTGCATATTGTTTTAGGTATGAAAAATGTATAGCTCTGCGTTATTTAGGTTTACCTGCTTTGACTGAGTATGCCACTTTAGCTGGAGTGGCAGGGAGAGTTGATGTATTAAAGGCTAAGTTAACTTTTGAGGCATGATACACATTACACCCATATTTAGGGTGTAACATATAACATGCTCTGGCACCTCCCCTCCTCACCCCCCCGATCCCCTCCCATGACAGCAGGCAGGGGCTCCTCTCCCCTGCAGCCACTGTCGCATTTAAAATTGGCGCAACTGTAGGGGCAGAGCCCGTACAGCCACATCATTCATTTATAGGGATTTCTGAGTGAAAAAACGGCAAGTCCTGTCTGGCACCATGGCAGATGGCTTGTAGTCTTGTAGTTCTCAATGGACTTTGTGGGCACTCATCAGCACTTCCTCCAGCTTTCTAACAGAAAGCCCATACAGAGGTATGGCCAAGAAAGATGGAGGAAGTGTCTGTAGGAACATGATTTTGCACCCGCGATCAGTGCTTTGCAGGCTGCTGGGGAATAAATAATGAATGCACATTTTTTCTACAAAAATTTGTGTATTTATTATTTACTTAAGGTAAACTTATCTTTTAAAGGAGTAAAGGCTGTTCAGTTAGCAAAGCATATAACTTAGTAAATAAAGTGAAGCTATGTTCATTTTGAATATCATATCATATGCGAGAGAAATGTAGCACAATCAAGATTTTTGCACAGATGATTGTAGTAAACATAGCCTCACCTCATTCATTAAGCTCAATGAACATACACTTCACAAAGAATAAATGCAATAGAATACATGCAACTGAGCAACTTTCTGACTTCAGATGATCCTTGACACTGATTACCTTAACAATCGGGATTATAATATTTCTATTATTTTAAGCTAGTCTTGTTACACTTTCCAAAGCTCTAGTACTTACATATCTAAAGCAGGTCAGATGCCAGTCTGTTGTAATGCTTGCTGTTGTAAGTGAAAATACTACCTAACCAACTTCTTCCCAACAAAATTTCTTTAACAGATGGCAAACAAACTATGCAGCATTGTCAAGATTGTGTGCAACAGACACATTTCTGCTTTTTCTGTTCATTTGTTGCTTGCATATAGCTTTTACTGTTAGAGGTCTCTTGTCTCATCTCTGTATATGTTTTGTCCACCAGTTTTTTTCTAACAGATGTATAATTTTTTCTTTCTAACGTCATCATTTTTTTCTTGCTTACCTAAAAAATGTCTGCAATACACATATTCAGGAAAATGGTGTGTATATCCAGAGAGAGGCTGTGAGTTTGATGGTGTATAAAGGGGATATATCTCTGTGTTCTCCTCAATGCCAACTCCCGCCTCTCCTTTGTTTCCTCTCCCCCCTATTCCATTCCCTCCATTCCTGGAGGACAGTCCATCTACCTATAAAAATACTGTTTTCTTTTGATTTTAATAATATACTACAGGGTAATACCAATCCCCATCAGTGTCAAAGTTCTTTTGCATATGATACCACCTGTCTATATTTGTTTCTCTCTACCTGGATATACTGTTGTAAACCAGCCTATGTCCTGAAATAGATGTAACCTTGTTTTTTTTCTCTCAGTAAAGCCTTTGAACAAAAAGGTCCTGTGTTTCACTTTTCTTTTGATATTATATTTAGATGTAATACAAGAAAAAATAAAATTATTTTATGAAACTTGTTTGCAATAATCTATTTCTAGTAACCCCAGTCTAAACCTAAATCTAACTTATATAATACAACAGGTAAAAACACTACCTTTACAATGTCAATTATCCCCCACATGCTTCATCGATGAGGGTTTTTCCTTTGTCTGAAAATTGAAAATTCTAAAGATTGTAAAACAAACGGGCTGTCTATTGGGCATAAATAAACACAGGTGAAGCATCACCTTTGGGAGAAGTTTTATTGGATTGAAATTAGAAATGGAAAAGGAAAATAGAAATAAGAGCTGAATTCTATATAATGCTAAATTAATACTTTGACACACAAGTGGAATCATTCAATAATTTGTTCTTTAAAAAAGAAATATATATATATATATATATATATATATAAATGTATATACAATATATATATATATATATATATATATATATATATATACAGTATCTCACAGAAGTGAGTATACCCCTCTCATTTTTGTAAATATTTGATTATATCTTTTCATGTGACAACACTGAAGAAATTACACTTTGCTACAATGTAAAGTAGTGAGTGTACAGCTTGTACAACAGTGTAAATTTGCTGTCCCCTCAAAATAACTCAACACACAGCCATTAATGTCTAAACCACTGGCAATAAAAGTGAGTACACCCCTAAGTGAACATGTCCAAATTGGGCCCAGAGTGTCAATATTTTGTGTGGTCACCATTATTTTCCAGCACTGCCCTAACCCTCTTGGGCATAGAGTTCACTAGATCTTCACAGGTTGCCACTGGAGTCCTCTTCCACTCCTCCATGACGACATCACGAAGCTGGTGGATGTTAGAGACCTTGCACTCCTCCACCTTGCGTTTGAGGATGCTCCACAGATGCTCAATAGGGGTTAGGTCCAGAGACATGTTTGGCCAATGCATCACCTTTATCCTAAGCTTATTTAGCAAGGCAGTGGTCATCTTGTAGGTGTGTTTGGGGTCGTTATCATTTTGGAATACTGCCCTGCGGCCCAGTCTCCGTACATGCCAACATGTACTGTGTATGTCACAGTACATGTTGCCATTCACGGTCCCCTCAATGAACTGTAACTCCCCAGTGCCGGCAGCACTCATGCAGCCCCAGACCATGACACTCCCACCACCATGCTTGACTGTAGGCAAGACACACTTGTCTTTGTATTTCTCACCTGGTTGCTGCCACACATGCTTGACATCATCTGAACCATATACGTTTATCTTGTCTCATCAGACCACAGGACATGGTTCCAGTAATCCATGTCCTTAGTCTGCTTGTCTTCAGCAAACTGTTTGCGAGATTTCTTGCGCATCAACTTTAGAAGAGGCTTCCTTCTGGGACGACAGCCATGCATACCAATTTGATGCAGTGTCTCGAATATGGTCTGAGCACTGACAGGCTGACCCCCCACCCCTTCAACCTCTGCAGCAATCCTGGCAGCACTCATACCTCTATTTCCCAAAGACAACATCTGGATATGATGCTGAGCATGTGCACTCTATAGTCTACCATGGCAAGGCTTGTTCTGAGTGGAACCTGTACTGTTAAACCACTGAATGGTCTTGGCCACCGTGCTACAGCTCAGTTTCAGGGTCTTGGCAATATTCTTATAGCCTAGGCCATCTTTATGTAGAGCAACAATTCTTTTTTCAGATCCTCAGAGAGTTCTTTGCCATGAGGTGCCATGTTGAACTTCCAGTGACCAGTATGAGAGAATGAGTGCGATAACACCAAATTTTCACACCTGCTCCCCATTCACACCTGAGACCTTGTAATACTAACAAGTCACATAAAATTGGGTAGGGTAAATAGCTAACTGGGTCAAACTTGGACATTTTCACTTGGGGTGTACTCACTTTTGTTGCCAGTGGTTTAGACATTAATGGCTGAGTGTTGAGTTGTTTTGAGCGGACCGCAAATTTACACTGTTATACAAGCTGTACACTCACTACTTTACATTGTAGCTAAGTGTCATTTCTTCAGTGCTATCACATGAAAATATATAACAAAATATTTACAAAGATCTGAGGAGTGCACTCACTTTTGTGAGATAATGTATATAAATATGTATATATGTATATATATATATATATATATATATATATATATATATATATATATATGAGAGAGGATGAGCGAGAATCTAAACTAAACTAATACAAAGAATTTCTTCTGTGCAGGTAGTAAATATATACATAAATATTAGTGCCCTACCCCTTGAATACAGTCAGCACATACACACACAACCACTTAATATGCAAGTGATTATCATTTTCCCAAGCAGTGTGATAATATATACGCATAATAATTTGTTGAAAATGTGTTATATTCACAGGTGTATTTTCAGTTTGGCTTGGCAGTTTCTTTTTAGTAAACTATTCAGAGAATGCATGTTGCACCTTTACAACAAGTGCTAACGTTATTTCATATACACAGTAATCCCTATAATTTATCCATAGGGAGAAGGGTTTAGGCTTACCATGTCTATTTTGAGAACAATGAAGCCTTTTTAATACTCTTTATATTGATAGAGCACCATTAAATGGTTTGTCTCAACACTCTAACTGCTACACTTACATGAGTGCTTGTTCTGTGGTAAAACAACAGACTTACAGGTTGGATCACCAGATGAAAATAAAGGGGGAAAAAGCCTAAAAAAGAAAACTAATGCAGCCTTTACATCTAAGAATTGGTAAGCTGCAATATAATAAAGCTTTGCTTTTGGATTTAATGCATCCTTTTTCATATGCTATGGCCCACTGAGGAACAAAGGTCATAAAGAGTCTGTACCTTATTTCTAAATTAATATTTGTAGCAAATAAAATTGAGGGTGAACATTGCAAAAACATAGATTATAAACTCAAAACTTTTCTTTACTATTGTCCATTTTCTACCACTTCGTTATCTTCAAGACTAATACATCTACTGCATTTACCTGAATACTCTTTGCAATATAAGTTTACAGCACTGTAGTCTTCCTTTAAAATCTCAATACAAACATGCAGCTTTGTAAAAATTGCAAGGCAAAATGTGCAGAGATCATAGCAACAAACGAGAATCCATCTTGTACTGGTCTCCATTTAATAAAGGTAATTCCAATTGGTCAGCGTAGGCTACAACATGCTGAATGTTTTAAAAGCATTTATAAATAAATACACATTGTCAGTTAATTTAGATCACAATATAATTTGTTATTTATCTATCCTATATGCACTGGCCGTTGTCTCATAATGTCATATTGTTGTAATGCCATATCTATCTATTTATCTATCTATCTATCTATCTATCTATCTATCTATCTATCTATCTCTCTCTCTCTATCTATCTATCTATCTATCTATCTATCTATCTATCTATCTATCTATCTATCTATCTATCTACACACAGTATACACAGACATATTGTATACATATAGGTCAATGCATGATATATATGCGTTGTGTGAGATAATTTGTCTGTAAAGACCAACTGACTTAACCTATGTGAAGAGTACACTGTCAGAGAAAATATAGAAACAAATTATTTCCTTTTAGCTGTAAATATTTCAACTTTCTATACACATTGGAATATTTCAGTTTGTCATTATTCTTGTCTGCCTGTTTTAGGATTGATACACCAGCGCTAGAATGGCTCCTTTCAAATGCTTTTGAAAGCAACATCCTGGGTGTTCTGAGTTACTGGCAGGGTCTTCACAGAGATTATCTCAGATTGTGTTCATGCAAATAATGAATTACATTGGCGACCTGCCCATTTAAATTCCAGGCTTGTCCTCTCACTCCCACTGCTGTCACCAAAAATCATGCACTTTGCCCCAACCACTTCCTGTGCAATATCCTCTTTATGACCCTGCACATTCTGCTCCTGCCTTCCATGGCACCACCTTTGATTATGAAGCTGGCACCATCTTGAGCACTACAGGTTGGTCCATCTTACACTTGGGGCATGACACCCAACACTGACACCATTACAACCATATCACTGTATGAGGAAGCGAGCACAAGCCAGTCCTAAATCGCCCATGCCCACAGGAAGATGCTTATACCCCCATAATTACTGTTTCAGTCCATGCCACAGGTTTAAACTGGACTGTGGTAAGGGTTCTGTGTAGGCAACCCAAGCTCTTCCAATAATTTAGAAAGATATAAATCACTTTCGTCAGTAGCAGTATTATAAACATTCTGCCTCAGAATGCAGGTGGCTACAGTAAAGATTTGTTGCTTTAAAATGGAAAAGACAAATTTACAGACTGTTTCAAATTGGGGAGCACAAATTTGAGTTCTGTCATCAAGATACTCCTACCCAATATAGTATTGTTGTTAAAAAAAAAATATATATATATATTTTAGGGCATGATAGCCCACTTTTATTAAAACGAATATAGTAACAAAATGAAAGTTCGCACATGCATGGGTTGCCCACCCAGGGGTTCTTCTCCAGGAAAAATACAAAACATGAAAATGAATTTCTTCTCCAGAAAAAATACAAAAAATGCAAATGCCAAGCCACCTGGCTCTCAAGGCTCACTCAGCCTTGGTTGTGGTACCATGCTGCACAGGCCCACTCCTGGCCTCTAGGAAGGGGCTCTCCTGACACTGCAGGCTTTCACACTCCTCCGAGACACATGGCCCCCTCTGGTTCCCAGGACTCTATCTTCCAATTGTCTCAGCTATGGTCCCCCCAGACTCTCTCAGATGGCCCAACTCTCTCAGTCCACTGACCTGGAACCTCTCCCACATGGAGTGCCATCTCAGGGATGTTGCTTGGGTTCTTAAACAGTAACACACCCCCTTCCTGGTTGCAGCAACTGCTCCTACTCCTCCTATCTGAGCTATGCTCAGATCTGTCTTATAACAAATGTATGCACCTGAACACTCACACAACCTGCAGAATGTCTGGAAAACCTGGACACAAGACTGAAGACTCCATCCCACCCAATGCTTTCTGTTCACAAAGCTTCTGCTGGAGTTTCTCAAACTGACAGGGGCTCTCTCTCTCTCTCTCTCTCTCTCTCTCTCTCTATATATATATATATACATATCCATAGTATTAAATAAGAAGCAGCTTATAGAAAAACTAAGAAAGCAAGAATCCCTCACACTCTTGCATTTTTTGTAACTCACACAACAGAAAGACACATGTGGTTAACTGTATCCCTCCTAAGGAATGACTGGCACACATGTTACGATATCTTAGTATCAGAGGCACTTGCTTTCTCATCAAATCTCACACACGTTTTATTTCTTTATGTTAATCAAGTTTTAATTTTTATGTATTGACATTTCTACATTCTATTTAGACTTCCTGGATGTAACATTATTGCTACAGTTGCTATTTATGGTATACTTATTCCCGCTGGCCCAATGAAATATCATGAAATATGGTTTTAAAACTTACCAATTAAGAAATAAATTCAACAACAATGACATATATTATTACTTGATAAGAATTAATTTACAGTAAGGGAGCAATCTATAGAGAGTTTAGGTTTGACAATTCCTTATGGTGTATTAAAGCTTATTACACATCGTTCTGTATTTGCCTGGTGTTCAAGCACACTTCCATTTATAACTGCTATAACAGATTCTAACTTATTCATGTTTGTTTATAAAGCTATTTTACAAATTGCTCCTTAGTACGCCATCAGTTTAAGTGGTACTGTTTGTTTTCCCTCTCTCCCAATTACATGGCTTTGCTTGTTAGCTTTAATACTTTATGTTACTCTCATTAAAAGGAGTTTACTTCTGAAAAGTGTGTCATTGACTTTTATTGTGATACTACTATGGCTCTGCTGGAGCAGCCTACAGCATGCAGCTTTGTGAAGGGTAAATAAGGCTATGTTTTGTACTGCACCCCTAATGTATGATTTCGGCAATTAGGTAGTGATGCAAAAAGAGCATACAGACGACACACTGAGGAAAGAACTATTATGAGAGTTCTGAATCAGGCTAAACCAATTGAACAAAACCTGTCCTAGATTTTGTTAAAAGTAAAACAGAGAACCTAAATGTACAAGTAATTCTCACATCTATTCTTCAATTGGATCTAACAGAAGGAATGAAAACAAATACAAATCTTAATGGGGATAGATGGGTAACAAGCATCTTAATATCCTTCATGAATTCTACAATAGTATATTTGTCTATACAAAATATAAGTGCCATGTTGTTCTGATACTGAGATCATGCGCAACTGCACACTATTTAAAATTAATCTATCATCCTGCAGCTTTTTAAAATTAATAGTCCATTTTAAAAACAGACATCATATGATGCCTGCTAGTACATCTTTTGTGAGCCCCTGTAATCCCAGACAGACTGCAATTAAGGTCCTTTGTTGATGAGTTTTGGGCCTGTGTTGATGGCATTAGTTTGAAATCAGTTTAAAGTATTTCTCAGATCATTCAGAATTGATAGGTGTGCTTGGTCTGCAATTGACCTTCTTCTGACCTGCACTTGACCTGCTACCAGGACTTGTAAAGGATTGCAAAATCCATTTGAATTGGACAAAAATCCCGTCAATACAGGCTCCAGGGGTTTGCAACGATCCCCTTTATTGAACACTAAGGTGTCATTCTGTTTTGTAGGATGAAGGAAAGGGGGTTAGCTCCAAGATCAGGGCTTTGTTCTTGACTTGAAGAAATCAACATCCTTATTGAATGTGCCTAGAATCACAGTGGCACAGAGAAAATGTTTGCTGATTAATCACACGGTGTCTACTCTTAACAGGTCAAATATTTTTTAAACTTTGCAAAGGCTGACAGGTTCACCTTAAAGGGTCTGAATGTCCAGTACTGGTATTTTAGTGACAGACAAATCCTAGTGGGTGTAACCAACAAATGGCTTCTTTCCTGAATTTCTTCCAATGTTTGTAATATGAGAATGTCAAAACTGCAGTATTGGACATTTTGATGCAGCATGCTTGTTCACCAGGCTTCTGCAATGAGCTTTATTTGAAATTCAGCTGATGAACATATATACACCTACCTCTGGTTTTAACAGATGTTATATTAGACTATCATTTTATATTTGCCCAGTATTTTGTAAAGAGAAGCTATATATTTTAACTGTGCATGGTAACATGTTCACTTGATAGCAAGCTTCGCAAGGAGTTTATTTCCTGTACTTCCTCACTGCCACAATCTGCTGCAAGACCTTAACAAACATGACATTTCTGGTTATGAGGAATTGTGTTAAACTTCCCTGTATCCCATGCTGCAGTGCTAAGTGCAAATTGCCAGGGCTTACTGGTAGTTTAGGGGAGTTTTCATAGCTCTAAGCAAGATTTTTCTTTGCAAAAGGCATACATGGACAGTAATTTTAAGGGACTTCAGTCGGAGCATAGGAGAAGTATGTACTGTATGTACTGTACTTATATGTATAAACACCTATATGAGAATGTATAAATAAATTAATTTAAATTTTATAGCAGCCATTTTAAAAAAAAAGATTATGCATGGCAGCAGTTATCTGATTTGTTGTTATGGATATCATTTCATTTTTTCTGGCTGTTAAACATCAGAATTAATGATGGTGACTGTTGGCCAAATAAGAAATTAATTGAAGGTAAAGTAATGTTAGAACTCAAATCCAGGCAAACAGTCTCAACTCCCAAAACGTTTGTAATGCTATTCATTTAGACTGGTGATCTAGCTAACCCTATAACAGCTAATGCATAGTTCCAGCCTAAGTTTTTTTCTTTTAGTTTGGCAGTAGAACCTCTAAGTCAGGATTTTATTTTCAGTGTCTGCCCACTGTAGAGATTTCCTCTTATTTTCAGTGATGGAAAATATTCCCAGTGAGGACACAGACTACATCAAAACACCCTTTTTTTAGGTTATCGCCGCTGTCTGCCTGTGGCAGTGGCAATCACTCTCTCTGTGGGGTCAAGAGCAGCAATAAAAACATGATAGCATTTTTACTCTTTTTAAGTCTACAAAAAAAGCTAAATATTGCCCCCTAGTCAGTGTGACTATCCAAGTACTGATAAAATGGATGAGGGTCAATAAATGTATTGGGTCATTAGACAGTTAATAAATGATAGAAGGCCAACTGGAATCAATTAATCAATATGTTTCTCAGTAGAGCTCCATGCCAGTCCCTAGTCCTAAAATTGAGGTGGCTACTGAGGACATAATGGTACCTGGGGTTACACAGTCAGCCACCAGCAAGAACAGCCTTAGATGTCTCTGTCAGCTGAGTGTTGCTATTGGCCTTGTCTAGGTATACTATGGATACTGGAAGCCTGTGCTAGCATTTCTCCTGTGGTGTTGCTATCAGTGTGTGAAGAGTGGGAGAAGAGGGTTGCATTGACAATCCAACACAATGGGCAGCACATTGAACACATTTTATAAGTGGTCAGATACTTGTAAATAACTCATGTAAGAATAAAGTCACGTTAAAACCAAGCACACCATTGTTTTTCTTGTGAAATTCCCAATAAGTTTGCTGTGTCACATGACCCTCTTCTTATTGAAAAAACAAAAGTTGGATTCAAAATGGCCGACTTCAAAATGGCCACTATGGTCACCACCCATCTTGAAAAGTTTCCCCCCTCACATATACTAATGTGCCACAAACAGGAAGTTAATATCACCAACCATTCCCATTTTATTAAGGTGTAGCCATATAAATAGCCCACCCTGTACATTTTAAGAATTTGTAAATATTTGAAAGTGCATAGCTTGACCACACTTACACTTTAAGATGAAGAATTATGTGTGAAAAGATTGTTCATCAGATGGAAAATGGTTGAAAAAACTCTTTTATCTAAAAATCTTTTGAGTTGACCACACGCTGTCAGATTTTGCTTACATTTGATCTGTTGGGTATGCCTAATTAGAAAGTAAATGAACAGTTTTCTTAGGCATACTACACAGTTATTTGTGAATTTTAAGTGGATTGATAATCAAAAGGTAACATGTATGACTAGCTTTAAATGAACAATTACAAAACTCAAAGCCATCCATTTTTTCTGCTATCTGATGTCTATGGTGAGCCTTAGAAAAAGGAATAATGCTGGTGGGATTGTGCTATGTTCTCCTGTCTACCCCTTTAACTATGGGTGCATAGTAGGAGTAATGTGGCAACATTAATAAAATCTAGACAAGCTATGTTCATACCTACTGTATGTTAATTGTGAGCATTTTATATGTACATTATATAATTTTCGTGCATTATTCTCTTTTTCACTAAACTGTATTAAGGTTTTTACAGAGGTTAACAGGTATACAGCATAATACATTTGCTAAATATAAGCTGGAAAAAGACAACCACAAACATGCAAATGAGGTGTATGTTTACAGATAGTTGGATAACATTCAACAAGGTTATATTGTTAAAGCATTGGTTGGAGGATCAGGGCTCTGGTGGGGATTCCGTGGCCTTGAAAGTATAGTGCTCATTGGATGGGGGTGTATAGAGCTGAAGGAGTGAACATGGATGAACTAATGGAACTTTGGTATATGTGGATGGGGGTGAGAGTGAGGTAGAGAGTGCATGTTCAAGGGAGATAGGGAGGAGGCAAAGTATGGAAAAAGAAAGAAAGACAGAAAGGGGTGGGGGGGGGGGGTTGTAGGAGAGGGAAGGGCAAAAGGGAAGGGAGATGAAAGAGCAAAAAGGGTAGTGGGGCATTATTGGTCAAGCAGGGAGGAGGTTAGGGTAGTGTTCAGGAGTCCAGGTCTCTGTAGAGCTAAAACTTCAAAATTTAGCATGCAATGTTCATAAGTTGTCGACAGATAATGCGTGATCCAGTGGTCCCAGTTGATTTGGAACTTGGGCAGCCTGTCTCACTGAAAAGCAGTCAGTTATTTATACAACATGTACTGGTGAATGTGCAATATGAAGCAATCTACAGGGACTCTAGGTAATTTTCAGGCATTAGCATTGATCTAAAAATAGAAGGCTATCCCCCGACGACATAATTTGTGAAGAAACGCATAAGGTGAGGCCTATGGGAGTGATGTTATCATGCACAAGGAACTGAATGATGGCCAGGTCTGAACTGTCAGCCCATAGTAACACCAAGTGATGATATACACTCTAATGCCTGGAGGTTGTTTATGCTGTGAGTGTGCATTTTATTATTTTAACCACTTGCAGACCTGCTCACTCAGATACACTGCGGCAGGTCAGCTCCCCTGCGTGAACTGACATACCTGTACGTCGGTCCGTGCATGTGGGATTGTTGGTCTTTTTTTGTTTATAGTGCAAAAAAATAAAGAGGTGATAAAATATCACAAAAAGAAAGCTCTATTTGTGGGAAAAAAAGGCGTCAATTTTGTTTGGGTACAACGTCGCATGACCGCGCAATTGTCAGCTAAAGTGACGCAGTGCCGTATCGCAAAAAATGGCCTGATCAGGAAGGGTAAAATCCTTTTGGGGCTGAAGTGGTTAATAAAGCAACCAATAATGGCTTTATACTATGGATTGCTTCTTATCATTAATCTTTGAGAGTTGCTGTGGTTGCCCATGCTGCATTGATTTTGTGGAGAAGACACATTTTCTGATGGAAGCTTTTAACTTTTTAAGCACTGAATGACTATATGATTTAATATGATGGTAATCGGGATCTGGTAAGCAGCTGATGTGTGTCTTTCTTGGTTCGGGAGCACGGATTCACTACAAACATGTGGGTGTTTTTATTTGGAGTTATCTGAAGACTTATCACCATTCACTTTAAATGGACTTTAATAGATCTCGACATGGAAAATATGTTGACACTAATTGAATAATTGCAATATTGGAATTATTTAATATTTGTTTTGAATATGTTGCTCTTTAGCAATGAACTGTTTCATTGCTGTGAAGACATGGATTAGTAGGCGAGTTTAATTTTTAGCATTGTTAAGTGGCTCTTTGTTTAAGAGGGCTTCCCATGAGTTAAATTCAAGAGAATGATCTAGTAAGGTTGCAATCTATAAAGCACCAAAACTGTTTGCTTACAGGACATGTCCACCAGATGTGGAGGTAGTTACGGTTTTTGGGACAGTCCTTGAAACAGTACCCCAGCAGTGCTTAGGTTATACCGGTTGGTACAAGGTACCAATACATCATGAGTTTGTAGTTTGATTCAGAGTAAGAGATGTTAATCAATTGCTTTAAGATGGCCAACCACTTGTCTTTCCACTAGTGGTAGGTAGGACTAGAGAAATCAATGAATATTGGAGAGATATATAGATGTAATTGTACATAGGTCGTTACTACAGATATTGTTAAAGGGGGTTATTATGAGCAGAGATGTGGGGTATTTTAGTGAGTAAGGAAATAGAGTATTTTTTTAGCTGCAAATAATACAAATTTCTATTGAAAGTTTATTGTGTAATTTCTTTGAAAGAGCTTTTTTGAATGTTTAAGGAGTACCATCATTGTAAGCACTGTGGGGAGTTTAGGTTTAGAGAGGGCAGGATTGCTCCAGAGTGTAGTAAGGAGCAGGTGGGGTGACAATAGTTTGTGACAATATTTATTGTCACTCTAGATCTTCAAGAAGTATTATCTAACAGGGTTGGTTAGAGGTTGTCTATAGTGGGGTGGAAGCCAGAGGCTCACCCAAAGGTAACCATTGGATGTATGGAAGGGAGAAATTGAGCAAACTAATGCTCAAGCTGAGAACTAATAGGTGGCCAAGTGTGGAACATCCAAAGCACCTTTTAGTTTGGCTTTATAGAGGACCTGACAAGCAATCCTGGATTTTTGGGAGTCACTACGGTTTCAGGGTTTTGCTTTGGCATATTTGCAAAATATGTGGGGGAACCAAGATCAAGAGAACCCAAAAAAAGGGTACAGGAGCTTTGGGAGGAAGGTAATTTTGCGCTCAATTGCAGCTACACATCAAATCCAGGAGATAGGGTATTTGATGTTTATTGAAAGGAGTACTTGTAGAGGTGTCAAGAGATCATGTCCACAGCAATTTGTCTTGTTTGGGAAAGGATGGATGAGGTGAGGAACTGCCTTGGGAAGGTAAAACGAGGCTATGATACAGTTAATGTAGCCTGCAATACTGCCAACCATCACTATCTATCAAAATCTAGCTAACTGGACACACAAAGGCAAACAAAATTTGTGGAGAAATCTGGTTGACCCTATGGATTGTATAGCAGCTAGGTAATTGTGAGATATCCCTAAACTGTCCTGTGAGCTGGAATCCTTGTGAACCTTAACTTTTCCCTTTGCCTATAAACAACAAGATTCAGGGACCGGGTATCTTGCAACCACCTAAAGTTTGTCAGCTGACTGGTGTGTTAGGCAACCATACACACATACATAAATCCATGTTGCTGGCAATGAGATCTGTCCATGTCTAAAGCAGATATATGCAGGTAGTGCAAAGAAATATGTAGAGAAGTAAAATGTATAATAGACAAGAAAGAATATATTATTATACTGGCTATTTGCTAAATAAAAAGGAGGAAAACGGAAATGCATATTATTATACATTTTTTCATACACACTGCGCAGGAATTACAATGTTCATTCGTTTGGTGTGAGGAAATGTTCTTTCCTCTTGAAGTGGCATTAGGTTATATGGACCAACCAGTTCTGATAGCTGGGTTAGAGTTAGGATTTACGACCCCAGTGCATCATCCTGACCGCAGCAAGTCTGAACACAACAAGGCTACTGTAAACAGGATTCATGAAATGGTTTACTCATTCCCTAGGTGGTTCTATAAGGACAGGACATGCTATTTTGCATTTGCATGCAGCTCATGGTGCATACTATGGGAAGGAATCATTCTCATCTCCTTAAATAATATTTTAAGAAAATGAAAAAGGATTAGGCGCTGATCATATATTGTGAATTGTGGACACACAGGGGACTGAGTGACTTGCTGCAGGTACCTTGCAGCCTAGGTTCAGCTCCAGGGTGACAAGTCTGAACGACGCCAGTCCTACTACGTGACCCCAGCATTTAGGATTGAGATTGGGTCGATAGTCTTGACCAACCAGGTATATTGGATTACGGTGAAGTTCTCCTTTCTTGTAAAGGAGTGTGGTTTGCTTACTTGTAACATTAAGGACGCGTCACACATACTTTTTTACATATTATTATACGTAAAGGCAAAAGGAGGAAAAATAAATCGTTTATCGGTCATATTATTATATAAGAAAGAACAGATAATATGTAAAATGAAGAGATGTATAAAGAAACGTGATGGACGTATATAGACGAAATCTGTACCTGTCTAGAGTAACGGTCGTTGTACCTAAATACATACACACATACCAACGGATTGT
>BLSH010495938.1:945277-987644 GCA_018402905.1 Glandirana rugosa | reverse complement strand
CATTCAGCAACCATCATTGTAATGTGTTGCTCCTTGTTATTTATTTTCCACCAATTACTTTACAGCTCAGCCCTGCATTTGTTATATGTTATATGTGTTATTTGGTATATGTTTTTTTTTTTCCCTATCCAGCAGTGGTTTTTGCATGCAATCCCCATCAGTGTGTAATTGTATTCCATTGTAAGTGTATTTCCATATAAACAACCCAGGGGGAGCCAGAGGTATCCTTTAGGAACTTGTCCTTCCTCATATGTCACTTCCTCCCATCCCCCTGTTCACTTCTGGGTAATAATCCCTTTATAAGTTCCTAGTGGTCCGGTCCCGTCAGGTGACATGATTAAGCGGTGTCGCGAAACATGTCGTCACGCTGACGGGACCACTATCCAGTACCTACATTGCAGACACCAGGAGCGAACGTACCGGTGAGAGCTCTTGCTGCGGCCCCTCCCTGCCTTGGTCTCTGTATACTAGTGAGGCAGATGTCACCTCCATTGCACAGCCCACACCATCTCCAGTGGCTCTGTGAGGACACTGTGGCTCGATCTCCTTCCGGATCACGCATCACTATAGCCCAGGGAAACCTCCGGTTCCACCAGGGAGGACTGTCAACCAGCCTGTATAGCAACGAGCATCCCAGCTCCTTCCCAAGCCTGCCATGGTTTTATATGTAAGTCTTCAATAAACTTTCTACTTTTTTATAGTAGCCCAGGCTGGTCCTGTTTTTTACCAATTTCAACAAAGACAATAGATGGCTGACATGATTAGTTGAAACAATTCAATGATTTTAAGTGAGCTGCTAGTTGGTGAGCCGTCTGATGTCTTCAGTTTTATCGGTTTATAGAACAAATGGGTTGTCAAAGGCATTTAGCTAGCATGTTGTCTGCTTTGTTCCCTTTCAGGTAGTATTTATGTTTTGAACACCAAATTTACTTTTGGACATGTTGAGATAGTGCCAAGTCCAAGTCTCTTTTGGTATTATTAAGCAATCTCTGTGTTCAGGAACAGTTTGAATTGGGGTTGGAGAGCTTTACAGTGTGCTTCAGGTTGAGAGATTTCTTGGTGTTGAATTAAAAGGCCTCTGATGGCGGCCTTGTGTGTTTCCCAGACTGAGTTGCAAGGTTACGCTACCAAAGTAAAGTATTCTTTCGGGGCTGAAGCAGAAGGAAAGGTCACTGAGTAGTTAGTCATTAATAAAAAAGTCATTAATAGACTAGTGATTGCCTGGGGACATAGAGATCAGGTCATGGGCGGACCATGAAATATATACACTAAAGAGATGGAGGGGGAGTATAGGAGAAAACGGTGCTCATTACAGGAAAATATTTGATGGGGTGTGAAAAATTTCTATATTCTTGCCTTGAAAGATACATTTCCCCCATACATAGGTTAGACCATGGTGGGCTAAGAGAAAATGGAAATGAATAGGAGTTCATCATTATAGGCAGGGGGTTAATGAAGTGATTTAGCTCTTTTGTCATTGGAGGGGTGTAGGGTGAGGTTAGAGTTTCTGCACAATACTAAGATACCTTGTGTATGGGAGGAGATGGAAAAAAGGAGGAGGGTTGATCTGAGTTCAGGGCATAGTTTGTCGCATTGGTGACTGATGTATCTTCAACTGTGCCAATTAGAATGAGATATTGTCAGTAGGAACCACAGATTTATTGTGTCAAGAGAATTGACATGATTTTTTTTACGCAATAGAAGCTAACAGGTAAAAGGTTGTAAGGTAACACTGCTTTTTCAGCACACACGAGTTGTTATAATGGAAGAGGGCATAAGGTAGTGCAATGAAAGTGCTATAGCCCTGGTCAAAGTTAAAACTGGAGGCCCGATTTAGGTGGCATAATGTATCTATTTAGGTGCAAAACACAAACATGAAACAAGTAGACACTGCTAGTGTGTTCAACAGTGTAATAGAGAACTCAACAGTGTGGTAAGCACATGTAGATTCTGTTTTCTTCTGCTCGTACAGAGCAATATTCAGCTGCTGCCATCATGGTTACAACACTCATGCATCCCCATATCATACATTCTTTTACATTCTGATATGTTGGGGCCCATTCAGCTGTGCTATATATAATGCAGCTGTTGGTGTGTGGCCGCAGTGGGGTTTGATGTGGTGGATTGCGTTGTGCCATGCTGAGCTTAAAAAGTGCTGCATGTCAATCATTTTCCACTGCACAAGTATGAACTGATATACAAAAACACACAGTCAAGACACTCCAGGGAGGTCCTATGAAAACAGTCTGTTGAATGGACTTTGTGGGGTAGATGCACTAACCAGAGCCCGGGATCCACAGGAGACAAAGAGATCCAGTTGAAATCATGCTTTAATTAAAACGTAATTAAAAGTCTTACATGGTGGAAATATAGTTAAAATCATGCTTTAATGAAAGGTAATTAAAAGTCTTACATGGTGCTGTGCACACAGCTGCTAGTTGAAGGACCCAAACCAGTGATGGAAGGGATGTGCTGAAGTGTTTGTGAAGGCTGTTGCAGTTTGTAGCAGAAGGCTGCAATGGAGCCCCAGGTCCGTGACAGGAGACCACTGGTCACAGCACAGGGATCGGAGAATCTTGCGTCCCCGGGAGTAACGTCACAGGAACTCGGGAGACAGCCACACACCATATGCTAGCAGGGCATGTGGGAGCACACCAGAAGGATGGTTAGAAAGCTGGTAGCCAGGATAACATGTTTCAGGGCATACCCCTTTGTCAAAAGAGGCATGATTTCAACTGAATTTCCTTGTCTCCTGTGGATACTGGGCTCTGGTTAGTGCATCTACCCAACAGACTTTCCTGGAGCACCATGACTGTGTGTTTTTGTATATTATCTTTACCATTATCCCAGTAGTCACTCTGAGGCCACCCAGCTAAGCTCACATACCAGGTTTTGCACCTTTCTCTGCCTAGTGATATAGATCCACATTTTGATACTGCAGTATAGCGCCATACATTCTTTTATATTACAGTTATGAATTGAGCCAATTGTAAACAACAGGCCCGTAAAAAACAAATGTTTTTAACTCATTTTTATTGTACTCTCACTTCTAAAAGAATGCCCAGTATCATATAAATACACAGTAATATTAAAGAGGTTGTAAACCTCAAAAAAATAAATAAATAAAAACCTGTAAGACAAAGGCATAATGAGCTAATATGCATTGAATACTAGCTCATTATAAAATACTTACCTTAGAATAAAGCCCTCTAGCGGTGCCCGCACACCGCTGACATCTTTGACATCTTTCCCCGCGTTTCTTCAAGGTTCGCGGGCTTCGGCACTGTGAGCGGCTGTAGCCATGATGACATCACTCCCACGCATGCATGCGGGAGCCGCCATTTACGGCATGGGCTATGAAGGTCCTGCACGCTAAGCCGGACCTTCAGAGCGCATGCGCCGATGGTGTCATCTGCTGCAAGCATTCTGAATATCTCCCAAACTGTGCAAGAGAGAGATTTTTTTACTTCCTCTTTAAATTGTAACTTGTGAATTTCATTTTAAGTTTTCAGGTAATTCCTTCACTTATCTTTACCTCATTCCTACTGAGAAGCAATTTTCTAGAATGTTGTGCATACTTCTATCGCATAGCCATTTGCCTTTAATCTTTCAAAATCTTTAATCTTACTAAATCAATTGATTTGCATTGCTATTTAATAGGGAAGTAGCTCTTTTTATTTAGAGTTTTTTTAGGCATGATATCACAGTTACAGGACACCTTTGGATAAGCAAATAATCAAAGGACTGATATCTGTAGCTATATATAAATATAGTGAAAATGTTTTAGGAGCGACTCATTGTCCAGTTACTAACATATATTAGATTGTAGTCTAGTGAGAAATAATCTTAACATCAAACTGAATGTTTTTAACACTTATACCACAAACACATTTAGGAACCAGAAAGTTGGGCAGATTACTCAGGGCTGCCATTACAAATCATAGGGCCTTGTACAGCATACCTATCAGACCCCCACCATGCCTCACTGTAGACAGCATTGACATCTCATAGGTACCACATCAATGTAATTTCATTATCTCCTTTACTAAATTATTACTCAGATTATTACATAACAGTTACTCTACAACATATGGCAGAAGTTTTAATGATGTAATTTCAACATTACCATTGAGCTCCTACAATGCATATTATTTTTTGTACAATAACCAAGTACAGCAAATGTCAAGAGGAGAAAACACACACACACTGCTACTCAAGTCATAAGTAGCTCCCCTCGTGCAGCAGCATTACTTGGGAATACAGCTGGGGCTGGAAGTGTCTATCTTCCAAGTTCATGGTCACCAGCATGCAGCATGTTTACTGCCCCAGGGAAACTCAGTCTTCCATTATTTCATCTTCATCTCCTCCAGTGAATAGAAGGGACAAGTGTGGAGAACAAACATAGGGGTGTACTCTGGTCACATCTCTTCCCAATTTGGACCCCTTGATCTCTTTCTGCTCGGTCTCACCAATCCAGTTAACATGCTGTCGTGATTTACCTTCTATGGGTTTAAATAACAAATGTTTTATTCTCAAAGCCTTTTCAATCTGTACAGTGTACAAATCATATGCAGCCCCCGCTGCACCTTGGTGTCCCTGCTTGCCCAGTGGGTTTTGGCAAAGGTACAGTAGTGGTGCCTGTGGTTCAAAGATCACTTGTTAAAATCTAATTCCAGAGAATTTTTTTTTTAGTTTTGTAACAAGGGTAGGAGGCTTTCCAGTTTGTGTTCCCATCTATTAAATTTCCACACATATGCCTGAATGTTTTTGCTGACCAGCTGCAATACTTTCAAACACTGTTCTGAACAAGTATACAGATCAAGAAGCTTGAAAAACTTTCAGAAGCCCTTATGTGCATTCTTGCACTGTTAGTGATTCAAAGTTGTCAGGGAGTCAGGAAACAGCCACTAAACTAGCATTTCACTAGAGCTCAGGAGCGGCAACCTCCATGGTTTTCACATGACAGATTTATTTTAATTTTATTTTAAAGACTGGTGCACATACATTTTGTTGAGAAAATGGGATAAAAGCTAATCAGTTGCAGACTTAAAGAATCTTTCCATCATGTTTAATGCTCCACAGGAAAAAAATGCACTTACTACTTTCACAAATTCCAGTTAGTGATGACAAGGGCACTTTGCTGATTATTGCAAGAGGGTGGCTGATTTGAGCTTCCCTTGAGATAATCAAGAAGGGTGGGTTTAAGGTGTAAGCAATAATAAGCATTCATGAGAGAAAGAAGTGCTTGTTGCTGCATAGATTGGGTCATATGGGCAACAATGCATAAACACGATGCATGGGATTTTCACTATAATGACCAATTACAGTATCAGAATATAACACATAGTAATGATCTAGTCTAGTCAACTTGTTTAAATTTACTGGTTAAATCGTAATTTGCTTTTGCAGATCATCTTACTTCATATACAGGTAAATGACCCAAACTAATCACATTTAACATTTGCATATTGGATTTTCTTGTATCATGTGAGAATGTATTTTCTCCCTGTGGCCTGTCTGCTATTCCTGTAGAGGCTTCAATTTGCCTACTGTTGATGAATCAGAATATGTCTACAGCAGAATTACATGTACCCCCCCTCCCCCCTTGAAAAAAGGGGCAACATAATGATTACGTATTTATGGTGTGCTAACATTAATATGCATCTGAACAAATGCACTCCTACCCTTTAATGTATTCTAAAAGGTGGTCACTTGTGTACTAGGGGGCTTGAAGCAAGCAAATTTTTTGCTCCTAAGGTCACACTTGAGATTCTGTCCCTGGACAAAACTCACTAGGGACAGCATTGCAAAAAAGTCAACTCACTGTCTCCAATGCTCCCTTGCTTGCTGAACAAACAAGATGAGTACCATTGCTGCTGATCTGAAAGCCTTTATACAAGATAAACAACTGCCACTCAAACTGGCAATTTTGACACTGGTATCATGGAGGTACAATGCCCCTAGGTGCAACCGTCCGTTATACCTAGGTAAAGTGACAGTTGTCTTTCACTGATACCAATATCAGAATTACCAGTGTGAGTGACAGCAGATATCCTGCACAAGAGCTCTTATATTGAAGAAGCCAAGTAACTGTCTACTCAAGCTACCTGACAGATGGCTTTGAAAGGTTTCCAACCAATCTCATAAAAAAACAGCTGGTGATACCTGTCAAAGCTCTACCTTATGTTTTCACTTCAAGGTGTGATTTAACCAGTCAAGCATCTGACTTTCAAGGCCAACTAATATTAAGCATGGGGTGCTTGTACTATTTTTAGTAGGGCTATATTTCTGTGTATGTCTACTGTATCTGCTTAATCTGTAAATCAAACAGATCAAGTCTGGTCACCTACAATTGGGCAGCTCTACAGTATGTGAATTGACAAACAAAAGTCTAAAATTAAAAAACAGGGAGTAGGCAAGCTTTTTACTGCAAATGAGACACTCTCTTTTGCAACACAATAAACCTACCTGCCCCTCACAGTCTTCTGCGGAATGTACACTGAGCTGTGTATGCGCAGCTCTGGCACGTTGCCTATGTGTCAAGATGACTGCACTCCTGTGCATGTACAGGAGTAAGGTCATCCTACACCAGACAAACAAGATGGCCAAAGACCGGCACACAGAAGACATGGGGAGAAGATGCTAGAACCAGTGAGGGACCTCGCAGGCACTGGCATGTTGAAGCAGAGGTAAATATTTTGGAAATTAGATCCACTTTAATGCTCAACTACGGCCATTTTTTTCTTGGCTAAAGCTGGACCTTTGTCAGGTTGTTATTGCCTTCTGTGTTCTGTTCGGGAGATTTGCCCCTACTTTCTATCTGGACATGAAGTGACCAGAAACATATGAAGGCCTTTACAGTTCTTTACTCCTGAATATAAATATAAAAAACAGCCCCAAAACAAATTATATCAGAACACCACTTGAATAAAAGAATACAGTAAAGTATTTTCTTTTGCAACATAACAATAAATATTCATAAGTACTAATTTTACACATGTGTCGAGGACACTTCATTTCCTGAAGCTAAGGCCCGGCAAGCCTCCTCTTGGTCCACAATCCTGTTTGGTCAGTGAGGCCATGATAGTTCCTGACTAACTGTGAGGCATGGGGGGCATAGAGCCTAAACTTACCTTCTGAAGCTAAAGATCACATTTGCTAAATAAAATGCAGCAAGCTTTGGGGAGTTTCTATAGCATGGCAAAGTATCTGAAAGTATGTACAGGCAGCTCTTTCTGCCTGTCTTTCAATCCTGCAATAATTGAGGTAGGTTTAAAATGAAGATGGTTTCTCTTTAAAGCAGTTGTAAACCCTCAAGGTTTTTAACCGTAATGCATTCTAGGCATTAAGGTGAAAAACCTTTTCACCTGCAGCAGCCTTCCCCGAGCCCCCTTTTACTTACCCGAGCCCGAACTGATCCCGCGGCGGGGACTAGCCTTGCAGCTCACCCAAGCTGCTCCGGTTCTCATTGGCTGGATTGATAGCTGGGGAGCCATTGGCTCCGGTGGCTGTCAATCAAGCCCAGTGACCCGGGGCGGGGCCGGGTCCCGCTGTTTGTGTGAATACACAGAACACCAGGATTTGGGAGGGTGCCTGCATGGGTGACCCCAGGGAAGCATGGTTGTCACTTGAGAAGAGGAAGAGCCCAGAACACTGCTGGAGGACCCCAGAAGATGGGGTTAGGGGCCGCTCTGTGCAAAACCGCTGCAAAGAGGAAGTGAGTATGACATGTTTGTTGTTTTTAAAAAAGCCTTTACAATCATTCATATTACTTTTCTTTTTATAAACATGATGGTATGTGATGATTATGACTATCATTATTATACAAAAGAGTAAAAGTAGTAGCAAATATCATTTTCATTACTATCCATTTATGATTCCTTCTATAGCTTCTCCTCTTACCTTGCAGCCTTCACAAGTGATGACACCGTAGTGAATTCCTGAAGATTTATCTCCACAAATTTTGCATGGTATCACTTCAATTTGTGCTGAAAAATAGAGAAGAGACAGCTCAGCTGACAGAGCATTTTCTTATTTAGCTTCCCCTATCCCTGGTCAATGACTAAAGCAGCAGAGTTAGATGATTAAAAAGCAAATGCAACATTTATTATTTTGAAGTGGCAAAGGGATCTTAGTTTTAAGCTCCTCTTCAAATACATAATTTAATAGCAATATCCAATATTTGCCTGCTCTAAGACCCAGCACAAATATTTTCCTAATCCCTCTGCAATTAAAGTAAACATGTAATGCAACTTTATTTGTATTTTTTATGTTAATGCTTTGTTCTGTGGGCGAATGTTTATATCAGTAAAATAGTTTATGCTATTAAGTACTTGTTTTTCCTAATAACAGTCATTGGAAAGGAAAATAAACAGCGCTTACAATAATGCAATCAGTGTCCAATTCATCTTCCCTGTATTATAATCAAGAGGAATTATTTCACTATGAACAAAGTGATGGTGTATTATAGAGTTCTGCTTCTCAACAGCCTCCTTGCATTCTGTCTGCGGATTGCACCCGTATGGATACTAGAACATAGCGATTGTGTTCTTGCCTGAGAGGCATTTATGCTTTGTGTCAAAGCAGGACAATTGCAGGGACGTGTAACTGAAAACTCCTGTTATTAATTGTACAAGGTGAAAAGAAGCTATTGCTTTCCTAGAAACATCTTGAATTACTGTAACTAACACTCTCAGTACCAAGTTTCCTTTGCAGTGTTAATGAGAGTCACAGTCTCTAACATTTCCTTCACAATGCATGTCTAATCGTGTAGGATTGCAACATTTTCAGTGGTCTTGAACCATGCTGTCAACAATTCCGTTTACTTTTTTGCCTGCACCCTGCCAGAGGAAAGACAACATGGAACTCCATCCCTAACACATATTAGTTTTGTTTAGAAAATATCTAAAAACAGCATGTGGGGTGTGCATATACAAACAACGCAAACAGCCAGTCAAGTTTTCCTACCAGGGACTAAAACTCCTTGTATAACGTTATATTTTTAATAAATAAGGGAGTTGTATGATTTGTAATAAACAATGGCTTGTAATTCTTAAAGCCCAACTCCTGACAATAATTAAATGTAAGGAGTGCATTGTGCCTCAGGTAAATTACTCCTAAATCTTGATTCCAAGCACCTCTTTCTAAGCCATCCTACAGTTTATTCTGTGAGCCAAGTTTCATGCCCCGGAGACCAGACAGTTCTCACTGCTGGTTATCTCCTAGGGGCACTGGTCTCCCCACCATCCCCATAAGTTCTCCTGCCTCTGGAGCCTATGAGAGAGCATCTGGCAACTGGAGGTGCCGCTTCCACCAAGAGGTGTCCACATCATGCAGGCTGTGATGTAGTGACCTGAGGAAGGACCCCAGGAGGTAAACAGAAGAAGACCGGATTGTCATGTTAACTTGGCTTTGGGTATGTGAAATGGGCATTTGGATAATTGTTTTTTTCATACCAGTAGTTAGAGAGGAATAGGAGGGACACTTGGGGGGTTGCTAAAATGCTGGAGTTGGGCTTTAAAATGGAACTAAACATACATTTTCAAAAACTGTGAGCAGACAGGTTTTTTATTGCAGTAGAGGCATTCTATGTCATTGAATTCAAGTCATCAAATGTACCGATAAGAATTTTCATCCAAATGTTTGTACAGTTTTTTTTTTGAAGAAGTGCTCAGGTTATTCATCATTGACATTTGATTGAATCCATACAATCTCTGCGTGTGCATCCACTGTGCTGCCTGCATGCATCTCCGAGGTGGATTCACATGCAACAGACAGTGACTCAGATCAAAGAAAGGGTCTGATCGAACGTCTGAAAGAGTCCTTATAGGAATACATTTTATTCAGACATTTTAAACTTTGCTTTGCAAAACAGACAAGTGCAAGTGGACACCACTGACTCTCTGAACCCTATAAACTGTGGGAAGTGGGGCAAGGGTGGCCTCTGGCTGCAGCTCAATGCAGCCTGGGCTTTTGTGACCTTTTAAAGAGCCCTCTACACATACCATTATGCACATGACATAATCAATAACTGAGCAGAGGAGATAGATCATATATAATTTTATTATAAGGAACCAGCCATGAATAGGTGTATCTAAATATATGGTTTAAACTGTGTAGGTTTTCCTGTGAAAGATTTAAAGTCGCCTCAAATAGCTTTATTTTATTGGCCTAAGTCTGAATCTTCAACTTGAATCATGGAGTGAGAGATCGCCTAAATCCTGACAGTAGCTGTCCTGACAACTCTTTGACCAAATATACTGTCACACTGGTACAACACATTAATAAATAGCAGAGTCAAGAAGGACTGCAATTGAAACAACTAAAGAACTCTGGAATTTGGTCCTGTTATGTACATTCAGCTGTTTTGAAGTCTGACAGTTTACAGGCCAGCAAATGTCAGGTACCCTCTTACCTCCTAACTCAAGGGGAAATAAACATAGCTCAATTACAATGTAGAAGATAGATAGATATCGTAAATAAATACACCTATCTCAAGTTAAAGATTTAAGCATAAATACTCAGGTTCGTGCATAAGGCCATCCGTGACTGGTTCTGTTTAATATGCTTAACAGTATAAATAAAACATGTCATTTGAGTGCTATTTTTCACACAGAGTGGATTGCTACTTCTCAGGGGCATTTTGATGCAATGAAAAAAACTTGCATGTAACAAAGCTGAACTGGCAATAGTATAAAAGAGCTCACAGTCAAGTGACTACTTGTACTAAAGAGGAGTAGGTTTGCTCAAGGTGTCAATGTAACTTACATCATGAAGTGATCAGTACTAAAATATACTCCTTGAACCATATATATGAGCACTTATGTGAACTATGATACAGTGTGTGTGTGTGTGTGTGTATAGCAATACAGAAAATATTGTGTGTGTACAGTATACAGAATACTCTATATAAATATGTTTCTTCCATAAACATGATTTTTTTTCTTTTGGCTTCGTACAGCTTTTAGGAAGGTATCATTACATTTATTTCATTATGCATTAGAGTGCTATTAATTAAATATGTTGTGGCTGTAGCTTGATGCATCTATAACGTAAAATACTATAATGTGGTTGTTATATGTAAACGTGTCTTACAAGCTGACAGGGGTTGAACACCTCTAATCTAGCCTTATAAAGGAGAATTTGACATAGAAATACACACATGGATGCCCCCATAAATCAGAGATGACTCAAGTTCTAAGGTTATGGCATTGCAATGCTGTAAGGAGTATGAATATCAGATATAATGAGGGAGAACACACAGGATGGGATAATGAAAGAGTAAAGCCTGTAAGGGATAATAATAAAAAACACATCCTAAGCATTGAAGAGCAAACGAGCTACTGTGGAAACACATTCAGTAAAGAAGGTGCTTATGTTGACAAGCTGTTGCTCAAACCAATCAATTCATTATGGCTTCATTAAAAGCCTTTGCCTATGTCCGTTTTTTTTCTGCCAATAGATACCTCAGTCTGATAGCCAGCATTAATCAGTTAATTTCTTCTGAGCACTGGCCATCCTGACCCACCCAAGCTTATGACTAGACAGTGAAATGAGAAGTAGCACAGTGATGAGCTCATCTCTCTGTCACTCTGCTTACTGCAGACTGATACCAGGTTAAATTTAGATACATACGCAGCTCGCATTAAAAGCTGAACCCCATTAGACTAAACCAACATTTAACCATTGCACTGCAGTAGGCTGCACTGCAATAGTTGTTTATTGGGGCCTAGTAACACGTTTCTGTTGCTATGTAGCAAAGCTCTTGCATTTTCCAGCATGAAAGTGAAAGTCAGTTATAAAGTCAACTTTGGTTCACATCTATGTGTTGCAGTTTAGTGTGAAAGACAAGTTGAAACTATGATCCTATTCACACTTACACATGTGCCTTACGAGGCCCACTGCATGTCCATGGAACTGTGTAATCCAGCTGATGTATATGATTACAGAGCTGTAGCAAAAAGCATCTCCCATGGGACTTTGTTGCAGCAATAGAAATCACACAAATATATTTTTGATTAAATAATCTATATCTTTATTATATGTCATGGTACAAATTCTTAAAAAGAGGATTGCTGGTTAAAATGCACATCATGCCCTGATGGTTTGCATTGATGATACATAAACTGCCCACCTCAAAGGTGGCAGAGATTCACCATACATTACATTATACGTTTTTGATACTACACTGCAAAACCACCAGAGATTCCCAACGTGTTTCAGCTTACATAAAGCCTTCTTCAGGGAATAACATGGTGGGAGCAAATAACAATGGACAATTTGAACCGTCAATTAAAAACAGCAGCAGTCAACCTGGATCTCAAAGTTGAAAAGGAGCCTCCACACCCACAGGGGATCGGCGATCATATAAAAGCTCCTTTATGGTGAACTACATGTGAGTGGCCCATACACCATAAAGGAGCTGCATCCAAAGGAGCCATTGCCATAAATGATCTGACTTGAAAAGCAATAGTCATGTGAGAGTGGACTAACCATGTGGTGCAGGCAGGCTTGTGTAAAGCTCCAGGCTGTATTCATTTAAGTCTTTTATTTCTGACTAGTGTTTATTTTTAACCTTTGTAAGTATGGAAACACTAACTGCAATTCTGTGTTTTAAAAATAATTGAAGTTTGTTTAAAGTTTGACTGGACTTTTTGGTAAGCAGTAAATAGTTTTCTTCTTAAGTATATATTCTTAAGTATATAACATGCTTTATCATGATGCATAGGTTTACAGTAAAATGGTGGCAAGACATCCATCTTTCTGAAGCCTAATGAACTAACTTTCTGCATACATACACATTCAGCAACTGATTTCTTACTGTTTATGTAAATGCATTGGATAGTAATGACCTTGATATATATTCTCATAATGTAATATCAATAAAAACAATAAAAGAACTCCTGGTATTGCATAAATTATTCTCAGGTTGTATGAACAAGTAAATAAGCTATCTGTTGTTTATATATCCAAAGCGGCACATATGTTGTACTCAAACCTTTTTCTGACTTGCCAAGATACTGGTAATAGCTGAGAGAACGGGCCTGCATGTACTGCCTGAAGGGGAATGGTCAGATTGTACAGAGGCCCTCTCTTGCATGTTAATCTTTCATGCCAAAAGCAGAGTAAAGAGCCATCCACCACTCCAGGGACACAGGTAGCAGAGGGAAGAACATATCATGCCCGGCCAAGCATAATCCTTACAATGCTCCCTGAAGGTAAGGATTTGTAAATATGACTGCTGAAGTATAAACGTAATAATACAAGGTAACTACATCTCTGCTGTGCAGTTTTACATGCACTTTGTGAATGACAATAAATCTAAATTAATAGATTTTTATTTTTTATTTTCCATACATTCTCTGCAGTGCTTTATCAATGACCTTTGGTCCTGTCCAAGAAGAGCTAAGAACCTATTGCTCCAATAACAAAAACACACACATATATGAAAACAAACACGCCCAACCAAGCCAATAATCCTACCAGTCTTTTTGAGTCAAGAAAATAAGTGTTTAAGCTACTTAGTAAAAAAAGGAGATGTGCAAGTAGAATAAAAGAAAAGACATTAACAACATTTATATATAGAATAATTCTGCTTTTTTTTGACCATTTTACCCTGTACATACTAAAAACGTATTTAAAATTGGTTAAAAGGAAACAATTTCTAGTTTTCTGCACAGAGCTGTATGTTTGTTCTGCTGATACTGCACACTTTCCCTAAAGAGATTAGGATTCTAATCCCAAATATTATACTGTGCAGCCCATCTTATATTTGAGCTCATCAGATCCAGTATCCTGCATGTAATCTCCAGCAGCATTACCTAGTGTTTATATAAGCTGCTGCTGTTTGAGCAATGATGACTGAGCTCTTTCAATACACTCAGACAAAAAGAAACAAGATGTGCTTATACCACCATATACATGACGTACATGTAGTACTGGGTACTTGAATGTGAGAGCTAAGGTTGAGTGTTCTTTTTAATCAATAAACCCCTCAAGCAGACATCAATTTCAAAAGGCAATACAATTCCTAATGTACTAAACAGGCAGCAGTCTCATCTTTAAAATTCATAATTTACCTGCCTCTCTTTTCAAGTAAGCAACATTAGTTAGAACATTCATGCAAAACACAATTCTCACTTGTACTGCAAACAATTCAAACGTTATAAGCAATAACTCGGCAGTTTAGGCTTAAAAAGGTATGCCAGCAAAAGGGTCCTCAGAATAGATGTTATTAAGAATAGCTTCTTGGCCCAAGCTAGGAGTAAGTCATGGCAGGTAAAACCATATGCATTTTAGACAAAGGGAGGTAAATGTCAAATTAGAGATGAGAAAACCCTTTGATTTGGGCAAACGAGTCAATCCATGCATAGCAGTTTGTGTGCACTAGTAAAGTTAACATGTCACTCCTGGAAAAGCAACCTCCATATCAGGAATCCCCTACTCCAGTCTTCTACCTTCCTCTACCTAAGTGATCTCACATATTAACTTTACAGGGGGTGATAAGGCAACAATCTTCAACCCCTGTGATATCATTGACCTAATAAATAAGTGGAATATCATGTAAACAGGGGCTATTATGGACGTTAAGTCATTTTTTTAAGGGGGAAGCCAGATATACACTTTGAACTTAGTGACCTGGTAAATGCTGAATTCCGAGCATATAAAAATACACACATTAATTGCCTCTTCATTCATTAATAAAGTATGAAATGTATTTTTGTAAAAACAAAACTATTGTAAGCTCCTGAATTTGGCATTCACCTCTTGCAATCCCCTATACAGCAGCACTCAGACTGTGAGAGGAAAGGGCAGGACAGGAAGACAATCTGGTCTGTTGTATGCTGACAAGAAACATGCTGTTAGGAGGAAAGAGTGAGCAGAGAGTTGACCTCATCACCCTGTGGCTGATCATTTATTCTACAGTCAGAATAATGGGAGCAGAGAGAGGACGCATCTGTTTATTTGGCTGTTAACCTGGAGTTCAGTTTTAAGTAGTCTCTTGAACCAGATTTTCCATCACTTCCCCACCTCTGTATCTTACTTTGATACAACTGTCCACTCATTAAGAACACAGTATACTTTTGTATAGATCATGCAAAATTTATCAAAAATGCAAAATATTTTTTTATTCCCTCTAGGAGTAGGAAAGACCATTTCCTTTTGTAACATGCAAAAGTTATCAAAAATGCAAAATATAAGAAGTTAGAGGCTGATTCAGCCCACCTGTCTCCACCTTATACTGCAATTCCAGTTTTAGATGACTGACCTAATAATAAAGACCGGTAACCTTAGTAAGCTTTTCATAATACAGTGTTTTCTATCACACAAAGTTAATGAGATTTAATCTATTTTACCATGCTGTTTGACACACTGTGCACACTACGTACTACTCTCACAAAAGAAGAGGTAAAGTTGCCGGGGCTGCATATGCTAATTCTGATGTCTAATTCATACAATAAAAAGGCACCATTCATAACTGACACATCGATGTGTACTGAAATGTTGCTCTGCTATCTGTACTTAGTAATTCAATTTTTTTTTTTAAATAAGCATGTGTACAGTATCAACAAATGGGTTTCCTGACAAGTGCATATTATTAGTATCATGCAAAACTGGTTCTTAATTAAAATGATTCTTTGAAGCTTGTATTGTTAAATATAAATGAAAACAGCATCTTCAAATTACTTTAAGAATACATCAAAGTAAAGTCATAAGGATGGATAGTAGGAGGCAATATGCATCTCATTTACTCACTGTGTCATGTGTTTGTAACTATTGCATGAGCTGAGGGCAATTTCTGCCTCTGAGTGTTGCTTACAGTTATCATTTGTAAGTAAATAAGCCACATGATACTGTGACCTATGGTAGTAGATTCCCTCTGAGTAGGAAAGATCAAGTGACTGAATCAGATCATTTACTTTCGTAACATCATTATAATTTAACTGTAAAGGCAACACAGTATATAGCTGTGTCCAGCACAGTCCCTTGTTACAGCAACCATGACTGTACTTACTATCAAAACATATCAAGCCAGACTGATTTGTAGGCAGACAAGATGTGCACCCTCGGCACATTCATGGGGGTTGCAGTTGAGTATGTGATACAGCCAAGATGTAATTAATGCACAGACACATAGTAGTGCATCCATCATCATATATTCCCCAGTCTTTAAGTCATGATTTCTATTATGTCTGCCTTGGCCATCTTTAAATCACTGCTACTCACCTGCCAATCCAGTCAGCCAGTACCATACCCAGGTATGGTACCTGGGGCATGGCTATATAGTTTAACATCAGTATAAAGAGTTGCGCCACTTGCCTGCCCCCTTTCTACCCTCTGCTTCATTTGGGGACCTCCTACTACCTTTCTTTGAATGGGCATTGGCGATCCTGTCATTGACCTGTTCCTCCTCCATTCACAGAACGCAATGCATAGTAGAAAAATAGTAGTACATACATGTATCCTTTATGCAGACTACACCTGTGAAATAACTTCAAATGATTTATTTCATTCTCTCAAGGCAAAAGGTATTTTGTTTTTAGTGACTTTGGTTGATAGATAGCAGTGACCATGGTTTTAAACACCCGAAAGTAGTGGTATAATGGCCTTAAAGCTCTCATTTGTAACAGAAAACTTTAAAACCTCTTTGACAGGGTCTGTTTAGTCCATCAGGTTACCAATTTTATATTTTGGCATAGCTGAAAACAAAAATGGATTCTATAATGGTACCAATATTAATCAGTAGTAGGAAATCTTGGAAGCCTGGATTGAGTGTCAGTCAAAAAAAAAAAATAGCTAAACAATTAGTTAGAACCCCCAAGCATTATATAATGTTTTTAAGCAGACACCCTAGAGAATATAATGGAGATTGTTGCAATATTTTATGTCACGCAGTATTTGTGCATCGGTCTTTCAAACACAATTTTGTGGAAGAAAATACACTTTCATGGGTTGAAAAAAACAAAACAGAAAAGTTAGCCCAATTTTTTTGTATAATGGGAAAGATGATGTTACCTCCAGTAAATAGATACCTAACATGTCATGCTTTAAAACTGCACACACTCGTGGAATGGCGACAAATTACGGTATTTAAAAATCTCCATTGGCGATGCTTTAAAAAATTCTACAGGTTACCAGTTTAGAGTTACAGAGAAGGTCTTGGGCTAGAATTATTGCTCTCACTTCAACAATCATTGCAATACCTCACATGTGTGGTTTGAACACTGTTTGTGGTCACAACTTACATATGCGTTCACTTCTGTGCGCAAGCACAAAGGGATGAGGCACTTTTTTTTCTTATTTATTTTATTTTATTTTTACACTGTCCCTTTGAAAAAAAATTCTGATCACTTTTATTACTGTCACAAGGAATGTAAACATCCCTTGTGACAGTAATAGTCAGTGACAGGTACTCTCTATAAGTCCCCAAATCCCTCCTTTGCACTTAAAAGTATTCAAAATGCCAAGTATAGCTGTTTCGCATACTGTCATTTTTTTTTTTAATTTGGTGCCTTTAAGTCTTCTGTAAATCGGAAGTGAGGTCATAACATCGCTTTCGGACATGCTGCCTGGTCGCTTGGGTCTCCTGGTGGGACAGGAGAGCCCGGGCATGCAGTGGAAGGTGGCGGGAGGGGGGCAACATCCCCTCCCACTGCTTGTGATAATAGCCGAGTGGTTTCTTGGCCACATCGGTTCTTATATAAAGAAAGCCAACCGCTGGTCTAAAAAATGGTACCGGAGAGATGTGTGCAGCTGCGGGCATCACCTCGGTACAACCCCTTTAAGCCGAGGCCGCATATTTGCATACGGTCAGCGGGAAGGGGTTAAGACGGTGAAAAAAATGCTTAAGTGATGAAATTTGAAGTTTAAAAGTTGAAAAAAGTATCCTGGTCTACGGACCAGATCAGGAAATGGCCATGGTTTCCTTATTGATTACTGATTTCAGCACTGGGGGTTATTGCTAAAGCTATGGATTCCTTGCCATAAGCAAATAAATAAAAAAAATGTTTTTAGCTTGACATATACTTTAACATAAAGTATGCTTACGTCAAGGAAAGCTGTCAGCATATTCAGTACACTATTAGGGATCAGTGCAGGAAATACATTTTAAAATGTATTCAGTAACTCACCAGCATATTTCAGAACCAAATGATCTTTTTGGAGTATAGGACCTTAAGGCTTTCAAACCTCTTTAAACAGTTCCTGCCTGTGCTATAGTCAAACAGACAGCTACACCATGGACCTCGAGTTCTGGGAGGATGTCCATGGACGTCCTACCACATGCGTGCCTCTCATGCTCCCCCTGGGGCGTGCATCGGGTGCGCTCTGTGACCACTGTGTCCTGTGGACACAGCTGATCACAGATCCTGGTAAAGGGCCTATCACATTGACCCTTTACCATGTAATCAGCTGTGTCCAATCACAGATGGTCACATGAAAACAGACTTGCGAGTTATTGGGTCTCCTTTTCTCACATGCTGACTCTGTGTGAGGAAAGGAGACCTAATGACTGGCAAGCCTGACAGAGCACAGTGAGTACATTGTTTACACTGATAATGAGGGCACCGATCATCAGTGCCCTATTATCAGTACAGCCCCATCAGTAACAATCAGTGCCCATCAATGCAGCTTATCAGTGCCCATCAGTGCTGAATATCAGTACCCATCATTGCTGCCCCATCAGTGCAGCCTGGTCAGTGAAGCTCCATCAGTGCCCATCATTGCAGCTTCATCAGTGCACATCAGTGAAGAAGAAAATTACTTATTTGCAAAATTTTATAACAGAAACTGAGAAAAACATTTTTCTTTTCAAAATTTCCATTTAATTAGAAATAACCCCCCCCCCAAAAAAAAAAAAACAACAAAAAAACAACCCAGTGGTGATTAAATACCACCAAAAGAAATCTCTATCCGTCTCAAAAAATGATACATTTAATTTGGGTACAGTATTGCATGACTGCACAGAAAGGGGGCGAAAGTGTCCGGTATTGAAGTGACTAAACTGTGGCTTGTTTTGCAGAATCTAAAAACTCAATATACTCAGAAGACACTCTGGGCTTTTTTATTCTCTTAGCCTTGGGAAGACTGTGTTAGGTATACAGGGTAAATACCAGAGAGCTGGCCAAAATTACCAGAAGCTCTGAAGGCAATCAATAATATTAAAGATGGGGGAAGAGGGAGATCTGTGAATAGCCAGAGCATGATCCCAAAGACTTGTCCTGTGCATCTGACAGTCATCTCTTCTAGAATGGAGACTACAGAGGTTTAGTGCTAATGACACAGTACCTGGTCTGTATTAACTTTATATGCACACAGATTTTCTGTGTTTTTTGCCTCCCTACTTATGACCACTCCAGGCCCCATAACAGCTGTGTGATGTGCTATGGCTATAGTTAAGTCACTGGAAAGGAAGAATTTCCTTAGTGAGACACAGACAGCAATTAAAACAAGGGTTCTAGCCACTCACCAACACATACACTGAGTAGAAAAACGCCACCCAAAATTACTTTATAAATAACTTAGCCAGGCTTTGTAATAGAAACGTATTTTTGGTGTCATGATAAATGCAACAAACCAAAGAATTAAATAAGGGCTTCATGTTTTAAAATGATTACTAATTAAACTGGGCATATATTTTTCTATATTTTTCTTTACTCATTTTGGCCTTCAAGGATGGGTTGTCACTACCGCAAATTGGATGCGGGTGTCTCTGCATCCAATTAGCATGTCAGGAGGTTGTGACCAGCTCTCTATGGAGCCAGTGCACACATCTCCGGAGTAGCTCCGCTGCGAATTGCACAGGAGTCTTGTGCATCTTCTGGTCTGTTTCAGCTCCGAATTCAGCCAAAAATGAACGGGAACGCACCCCAGCTGTGAACCGCTCCATGCTGCGGTGTGAACCCAACCTAAAACATCGAAAACTGAATAACTCTTCAAAGATAACAGCACCAAAGAAAGCCTTATTCCCCCCCCCCCCATAAAAACAATACGCGTCACTTCTGAATCATAAGTAACACATTATTGCTAAATTAATAGGCTCATAGCTGACATCTGAATAAAGATCTTAAAGGGTTAAAATATGCCCTCCATTAAATATTTGTTCTAACATAAAATGACTTACTTATTTCTAATAAACTGAAATATGTAACTTGTTAATGAACTTATTTAAAAACAGATTGCACAGGGTATGATATGTTGTATCTCAACAGCCAATAGAAATGCAAATTGAGCAGCCTATCATGTGTATTTGGTGAAAGACCCTATAGGTTAATGCACACCACTCCCTTTTCACTATATTTTAAGAATACTTGCAAATGATGTCTGTTATTATTTGACACTGGTTTACCCTTTTTTCAAAGACTAAAACATGATTATTGTCAAAATAGCACCAACCGACACCTTCCGACTTACAGAATGTTATTTATGTAGATAGATTAATTGGATGGATTAAAAACCCTGCATCACTTAGATATTCACATGATCACTGAGCTAATCTACAGAGCTAAACATACAGTAACACTACGTGCATTGATTAAAAGTATAAAACAACAGTTAGTAGAACTCTGACACTCACCAATCACATCTGATTTCAGCCTGAGATGGTTCTCACACATTCTGTGTTGATAAAAACCTGAAAAGTAAATATTATTCCCTTAACCATCCAACCTGCACAATGCACCACTAGTCTTTGAGACTGCATTAATGAGATTAAAGGAGAGGGATGTCAGAGGCATAGAGTGTTCCATTCCATTACGTAAGGATGACTGACAGCACAGGAAGAAAGAAGTCACTGGATTATTTTTTTCACCAAAATGATCTGTATGACTTATTTCCTTTGCTCTCTGCTTAATTACGATAGTTCAACAGATTTATTGATTGCCACCATGAGAAATATATAGATCGATCGATAGATAGATAGATATAAATAGATAGATAGATATAAATAGTAGATAGATAGATAGATAGATAGATAGATAGATAGATAGATAGAAAGATAGATAGATAGAAATAGATAGATAGATAGATAGATAGATAGATAGATAGATAGATAGATAGATAGATAGATAGATAGATAGAAATAGATAGATAGATAGATAGAAATACTTACCTTAGAACGAGGCCGCCGCCCGACACGGTCAGTGCTGAGGGAGCTGACATGATGGCCCTCTTCTTTCTTCCAGGTATGCGACTCCGGTGCTGTGAGTAGTCAGAGCCGCATGACACGTGTGTGTGGGAGCTCTTCGTTCCGGCAGCGAGCTCTGATTTTCCGCCTGCCTCCGCCGGATCATCAGAGCGCATGCGTTGATAACGTCAGCGGCTGCATGCAGGGCGAATATCTCCTAAACCATGTAGGTTTAGGAGATATTCATTTTACCTACAGGTAAGCCTTATTATAGGCTTACCTGTGGGTAAAAATCATACTTAGGGGTTTACTACCACTTTAAGGAAAGATATACCCAGTGCAGACATATGGATAAAAACATGACAAATATTTTAACTTTTCTCACATTATTCTGAAAAAAATGAAACATTTTAGTTTGCTTTATGCTTTAATAGCCTGACAGCTAAACACTCTCCCCTAACACTTATTATTGTATATAAGCTCACTTTCTATGAACCTTTAGAAGTAATTTTATCATTTATCAGGGTTATAACTCCTCTTACTTGTTTTTTTTTTATATATATCTGTGTCCCATTGGGGAGATTTCCCTTCACTTCCTGTCTCATCAGAGATTGTAAGCCCTAACGAGAAGGGCCCTCTAGGTCCTCCTGTATCGAAGTGTATTGTAGCTGTAGTGTTTGTCCTAATATTGTAAAGCAATGCTCTATATAAACCCTGTATAATACTAACATAATAGTCAAAACAGGGACTGAGAGGAAATCCCTCCAAAGTGAGAGAATCCTAGTGTGTCACAAGAACTAGTGTTCCCATTGGATGACTTCCCTTATATTGCTGATCTGGGGACAAATTTGGATTTTTTTTTACTTTTACTTTCAATGATAACAGTAAATATGACAAATATAGGGGGTGAATTTTCTTAAAAGAGACACAGACAGCAATAAAAATCAAATAGGTGTTATAATCCCTCCACACTCTATGCCATTAGTTATACTTTAGCCTGCCCTTACCTTGATGGGATATAATTCAAGGTAATTTGACACAGCCTTTGCATCCCACAAACAGATTGCTAATTGTCAAAATGTGACTAAATAACACTAAAATAATATCTACAGACATTCATATAAATCCAGATAAAAGAAAACAAAGCAACACATGGCTATGTAGTGAGCCATAATGGGTTGTCTGAAAGTGTTCCTTATCACACATAACACACAAAACTCATAATTTCAGCAAGGGCAGACAGAGGTCTCTGTACTCACTTTTTTTTAAGATATTACGGATTTCTTATAGACTTGAACTCTTATTTTATATAAACATTATCAGTGACGGCTGGTGTTTTTTTTCTTTGGGGGGGCAGCAAACAACCACACCCCCACGGCACCTCAACCCCCCCTGGCTCTCTGCCGGTCCACCGGCACTTACCCCAACAGTGGTGGGTATCGGCGGGCACATTGGGGATCAGCAGGCACACAGTGGTGGGAATCAGTGGGCACGCAGCGGCGGGGATCGGCGGGCACACCGAGCAGGGGATCAGGCTGCGGCAGGCATTTGGCAGCATGTCCTGTGTCCTCTTCTCTTCTGAGATCATGGTGCCTTACATCGTACATCTCCTCCCCTCCTCCTGGGCATCCAATAGGATCGCCTGTCCCTTCAGCCAATCGGGTGACGGTTATCAGACCCACTTCCCAGTTGAACAGGAGGAGGATTATTGTTGCAACAGCAAGTTTTCATTCGCTGTTGCAATACAACTGGGTGGGCTCCGGACGCAATGCTCTGTGCCCAGAGCCCACCCTATTTTGAAGCCTATTAGAGCCTCTGGCTCTAATCAGGTGCTTCAAAAAACGCCCCCCCCCAAATCCCTGCCATAGGACTTCATGCTCCCAGCGTCCTGAAAGGGGATAGGGAGGACGGTGCCAGTGTTAGGTCGGGAGGCGCTTGTGCGCCCAGAATGCGCGGGCTACCACTAAACATTATATTGTATATTCCTGCACTGAAGTGTACTAAACTGAAATCAAAATAAATGGTGAACCCTGCTCAGCTGTCTTTGAATAAACTACAGAATCCTATTCCCTCTCCACAACATGGGGTGGGGGGGGGTTGGTTTATAGACCAAGATAAGAACTGGCAGGGCTGCTTAGCCTTCTCGAGATAACACAGGCAGAGTAAGAAGGACAGGGCTGCTCTGAATTTCTGACAGGATCAACCTGTATTGTTTCCACTTCGGAAACAGATATAACAAAGCACTTTCAATGCTATATTTAAGACCAAATAGGTGCAAATAAAAGAATCAAACATTTAGGGTTTACATACACATTAAGGCTTAGGGATGTGTTCTGGTTCGCCATGACCATGAGTCCATGGAGATTTCTGCATGTTCAGGGTTAATGGACCCAGCAAGCGATTACATGAATTGGCTAGAGTAACCATAATGAACTACGTGAAATTAGGTTTGCTGGCTTAAAAGAGCCAATAAGAAGGTTTTTTGATAAGTCAGCCCCCTTATAACACAAGTGGATTTCAAGAAGCCATACAGAAAATGTGCTATAGCTGTGACAGGGAAAGCTTAGGGCGTGCTGCTATTAAATTGCTCATGGAGAGATTAGTAGAGGTCTGGTAAGCACTGGCATGCCTGTTGAAGCAGATGTAAACCCTGAATGTCCTGTAGGTAGCAAAATGCTGTGTATTTTGAAGAATTCGGGTGGTGGGAGGTAAGTGGTTTTTTTTTCATCCTTTGTTACATCTTAATGGTGCTGATTTCCACCAGCTTCTTTACAGCCTGCCCCTGTCCACATGCACTACAATTATAACAGGCCACATGTTTTGGTTTTTTTCTTCTTCATAAGGCATACTTCCAAATTAATAGATTTAATAGATGTTTTTTTTTTTTGCAGACTATTATTTTACAGGGGACCTCCCATGAAAATGGAAATGCATTCTCGTGGGATTTCAAGCACTTGGCTACCTAACTATCCCAGGAGACCGCAGGGAGGTATGGTGATGGCACCACACCTCTGGGAGGCATATAAAAAGGGTTTTTCTTTTATTTTCAGCAACAACTTTTGTTTTAAACCCCTTTGCAGGCATTTTGACTTTGGAGTTGGGGGGCATTTAATAGAGCGGATCTTCCATTTTCATGGAAGGGCTGTTAGAAATGGTGACAACAATGGAATATACCAAGGCAATGTGCATCAGCACAGAAGCTTATTGTTTCCTTTGGGGGAAAATGTGACAGAGTGACCTACTGGCAGTAGATTGTGGAAGACAGAGGCAGAGTTTTGACCCCCATGGTACAACGTTCCCAAAACAAGGACCTTTCTGTCAGTATCACAAGCTGTTATTTTCATTAAAGCTAACAATTAAAATAAAAACAGGCTTTCCAACCACTATTATTATGTTGAAGCTTATATGAGATTGTAGCAGTTTAGTTTACATCTACTTTACTAAAAAATGATTGAGTTCTTTGATTTGCAGTTCTGGGTGCATTTTCTTATTTGTCCTGCCTGTACACAGTACATCTGTACGCCCAAAAATCCTTTTATGACCAGTATGTGCCACAACAACTGAGTGATAGCTAACTCTATAATTGTCTACAACTTAGCTCCTTTTTATGTTCTTTTTTCAGCTTAAGCCAGCTATAGACGCAGGGATCGTCCAAGATTCAAACATGTATGGGCAGGCTGATTGTACCTAAGTTGATTGATCAACTTGTGTACAACCAGCATGCTGGATTTTCCATGCGTTTATTGCCATCGGCTATAGCCGCTAGCAATGGTCAGAACCCTTTCACACTGAGGCAATTTTCAGGCCTTTTAGTGCTAGAAATAGCGCTGGTAAAGCACCTGAAATCTGCCTCCCATGCTGCCCAAGTGTGAAGGCCCGAGTGCTTTCACACTGGGGCAGAATGCTTGGGGGAAGGGAAAAAAAGTCCTGCAAGCAGCATCTTTGGGACGGGTTGGGAGCGCTGTATACAGTGCTCCTAAACCACCCCTGTCCATTGGAATGAATAGCTTGAAAAGCTCTTTGGAAGCGCTACAACACGGGTTTTTTTTAACCCCTTCTTACGGGTTAAAAGCACCCCGCTAGCGGAAGAGCCACTTAAACAGCGGCCCAAGTGTAAAAGGGGTCTCAATGTGTGCTCTCCCGGCAGGTTGTAGGGAAAACAATTGCACTATCTATGGCCGGCTTTAGCTACTTTTTTTTAGATTATATCTTTTAGATTGAGGTCATCACAACACACAAAGCAGTTGTTGCTGACAATCTGTTCAAGATCAGCAATTTTTGCATCACCTCACTGTATCCTTGAATAAATAACTGAGCACCCAAAGCACTGCATACCCCACCCAAGGTACACATCAACCTGATGCCACATCCCCATATATCCAAAACAGTGTTTGGTCTTTTTATAGGTAAGTGTATATAAGATAGATGTATTGATTTTTATCAGTGACATCAGCATAGGGCATTTGTCAAACTTTTATGATCCAGATCTGATTTTGTTCATGTAAAGTTAGCCTCTCAGTCACAAATACCCCCAGCTGTGTCTCTGACATGACATGTGCAGTAGGACAGGTGTACTCTGAGTGCATATTGTGCCACATTCAGCCAATGGTACATCTCAGACACCTAGCAGTCCATGGGTTTTGCCAATCCTGCCTGTGTTTGCTAGACCAGGGCAGGAATGATCTTACAAGTAAAAACAATTAAATAAAAAGTGATAACAATTTTATAGGAACTGGGAATATGCTACAGTGGGGGGTGCGCACGCCAGGAGTTTTACCATAAATATGGGAGGAGTTGCAGTGAATGTTTTTGAGTGATCACATCAAAAACTATGTAATAGGTTTTCTGCAGCTGATGTTTTGCCAGTTTCAGATTCAGGGGTGTGTTAGTGCCTCCTGCTGCTGTACCACAAGCACAGCTGCTATTCTCTTCACTATTCTCCAGCATGTTGTGCAAGTTGTGCCCAGCAACTAATCAGATATAGCAGTCTAAATATGGTGGGTGCTCCATGTACTCAAATGGGCACTTTTTAGTGTGTCAAATGCAGCCAATGCCCAAGAAATTGGCATAAAATATTTTGTCATTGGCATTTTGTCTTATGCTGTATGTTGTTCCAATGTATAATCTTTCACGTTGGTAAAATCAAAAGAGAGTTTTGAAAGATATATATGTGACCACATTTATTTAATAGAAAACAGCATGTTCTACCCCCCAGTAGTCGTGTACAAATGAAGCATAACTAATACACCTCCTACACAAAGTTTTTATTTCCTTCGGGCCTTATACATGAGGACCCCAGGGGTGGGAACTGGGATGAAGTTATCCATGGACAAGGGATCCATTGGATATATTTGCTAAAGGCATCACAAACACCAGGTTTAATCCTATTACTGTCACCGATGTATTCTATCTATCAGTGGCAGTGGGGGATTTACTCACACTCCTGATGGCTGAAGCCACCAGAACATCTGTTGCTGATCACATGTGTGCAAAAATGCAAAAACGGCCCTGGCTGTGAGATGCAGTTTGTGTGAGAAACGCAATGATTGTCCCCCCAAATCAGCTTGAGAGGAAATAATAGAACTTTTTTATTGAAATAATTAAAATGCTGACTATAAGGTTGTTTAAAGTAGTTTCTGTGGAAATATCTGTAATCATCATTGATTGTCTACTGTTATGCTGTAACATTTGTGAACAAGGGCCAGGCCTCCTCTCTTCTGTTTTTTTGCTTTTCACTTTTTTTTTAGAAATGATTGTAGTATGTGTTAAAAATCATTGTAGCACCTGAAAAATACCAGAAATCAATAGGGTCTTTGTAATAGTAGAGATGTGGTTTGGTGATTGTTTGGTTCATATGCATATTATGCCAGTTGTGCCCAACAACTCATTAGATACAACAAACTACAAGTGGCTCAATTCCTCTGCAATCTGTCAACAGAACACAACCTCCAGTGTATGAAAGTGAATGACAGCCTCCAGGGTGCCAATTTCATATGTTTGATGGAATGGATAATTTAAGGAATTGAAGAGAAAATTAATGTTTTTCGTAAAGATGGAGGGCAGGGTTGGTCTTGTTGGCAGAGGTATGGCAGGATTGGGGGACACAGATGTGGAGGTGGTGGAGGAGAAGAAGGAGGCGGCGAAAGAGGTGAAGGAAGAGAAGGTTGTGGAGGAAAGGGATGAGGTGGTGAAAAATGAGAGGGAGTAAGAAGCCAGATCAACAACGTTCACCACCTACTACCATCACACACATCACCTCTACCTTTGCTTATACTCCTGCATTTTTTAGGGCAGTTTTGATTTTAGGAAGGGTGAGAGGCCATTGGCTGTAGGATTCCAAGCTTAATTTTTTACTACTGGCTGCCCTACCCCTGGCTGTAGAATCCCCCCCCCCAATTTGCCTGCTCTTCTCTCTGCATTGTGGAAGGGTGAGCAGCCTAAAGCCAACCACAGACAGTTCAAATCTCAGCCGGGTGAGCAGCAGCTGGCCAGGATTCAAATTATATATGGGCAGGCCGATTAATCAACTTGGGTACAACCAGCTTGGTGGATTTTGCATGTGATTATTGCAAGCGGCTGTAGGTTTTCCCCCTGAAGCTACGCCTCCAGTACTATGATTATACATAAGTAAACAATTAGTTATAAAAAGAGCTTGCTGTTGAGTGCCTGGATAAGAAAAATAATGCTAATGTATGCATGTGCCTGGCCTCTACTGTTTGCAGCCCTAACCCTCAACATTGCCAACAAAACACAGAAAGAAATAAAAATAGAAAAAAAAAATATATATATATTTCTAGTAGATAATATCTGGCCATCTAGTAGCCAAAATGCAGTATTGTTTTCATTATAAGACTACTTTCACACTGTGGCGCTTTACAGGACCTATTTAGCTGCACACCGCCTCGGTAGCATGGCGCGCCGGCACTTTTAACCCTGTTTTAACCCTATGTGGGGGGGTAAAAGCGCCGCGCTCCTGCTTGTATAGCGGCGCTAACAGCAGTAAATCCCCGCTGAAAGAAGCGGGGATTTACTGCTCCCGCCCGCCCAGTGTGAAAGTACCCTACATTTTTCAGATAAGTCTACCACACTTTGGCCACTAGATGGAGCTGACAATACAGACAATCAAAAATGATGGTGACATTTTGTTCAGTTTGCACAAATGCTTCTGACATTTGCACAACAAATGTTTTAGTAATAAATAAACCCCTTAGAGTACTTCAATGCCCCCCTTCAACCCCCCCCTGCTCCCATTATTTCCCTCCAGCCAATCTCTTTACCTATTTTTTGTAAAGCCAAAACTTCCGAATTGAAAGGACCTTCAAAGCTTTATATTTTTGCCTAAGCCTTTGTTTTTAATTACAAACATAATTGCCAAAATACCTAATACAAACCAGCATATAATGCCACATTTTATGATAAGTGATATTCTACATTGCCTCTTTGAGTTAAACAATTTCCTTCTTGTGACAGATTATTAATACCTTAATCATTTTAATAATAAAATATTAATACTAATAAAAATACCAAATGTACACATGTACCCCAGTTTAGTGACCTGTACAATCATCAATCCAAATTTCTTAAAGCTGAATTTTAATCTACTTATATACTGCAAAGGTTAGGTTGTGTTAGACCCAATGACATCCTCACTGAGTATTTTTATGCAGTGCAGACAGAGCATGGCTGCTGGAAGGGGCAAGGAGACTGCTGTACTTTTCTTAAGAGAGCCCAGATACAAACAGTGGGCTGTTTGGAGTTATGTAAATATCAAAATGTATTGATGAGTGGACATCAATCTGGAGGAGTAGGTGTTCCTAGGCAAACTGCATCTGCATGCAGAATGCCCTAGGAATGCCCACATGTGATACTTAGATTCTATGATTGAAATGATTAAAATGCCTGAATGACAGGACGGGTACAGCCAGCCTGGAGAGGAAAGGGCTAGATAATGTTGGATGTCCTCCTGCCAGGAAATAAGACGGGCTCTATCTGATCTGTTGCAACTTGTAATGCATACTCTGAGAAGCTGTGAAATAACAGTATGCAATTCCAGTACATTAGAGTACTCTGTACAATTGTACAATACTGAAAGGAAGTTCAGATTTAATAAAAAAATTAAATACAAATTAAATATGACTGCTTATAATAAGCTGCATCTACTCACGATGAAACAATATGGATGTTCCATCAACTGCTGAAAACACATTTGATCATTTAATCATTACTACCAAAAAAAAACTTTTTGAAATAAATTAAGATATGACAAAAATGTGAAACCTTTCCCTGTTCTTCTCTGCCTAGTGCAATGATTTTTTCATTGCCTGCTCATAGGAGAAATTAAGAAAAAAAATTTCAAATAAAGCATCCAAGTTGTTCCTTAATAATTTATTGTGCCTGCTGTTAACAGGAACTAGATAGTGAAACTGAAGTGAGGAGAACTGCGCAGGCTTCATATATATTTAAAGCGCAGAGCACTTTCACCAAAGAAAAATGAAGAAGATGGATTTGGTAGGATGCATACTTCAATATGCAAGGTTGTTAAGAAAAGTGAAATGCCACAATAAATAACGCCTTTAAACATGATGTGTAACTCTTTCACCTCTGGGAACTTGGTAATGCACTTAAACGATAATCCACTCTAGTTTGATCTATGAATGATTTTTCATAGTTTTCAGTAGATGGGACAGTTTTAATCTTTTAACCCAAGAAAGCCCATATTTATATACAGGAAGTATATTATTTTAGGTAACACCACCTGAAAACAAAGAATTCTTTCATCAGTCACAAGTAAAGTGAATAATTGTATTTTACTAGCCCCACTATAAACAAAAGCATAATTACATACACTTGCCACACTGATGTATGGGCATGTTAGAATAGTTACACTAGGACCCTGATAGGAGTTAGTGGGATTGATTTACTAAAAGCAAGACAAAAATGCACACAAAATAAAAAACTAGCAGGTGCGCTGATCAACAGACTGGTATAGCCCTCCAGCTGGCTATTGGTGATAGTTAGACAAGTCAAAGGGTGTTGCTGCTCTCTATGGGTCCTCTGGGTGGCAGGAACACATCTAGACAAAACACAAAAGAAGAGAATGCAAAGCCGACAGGGGAAGGTGAGCTGTGGACGTTCAACCTAGCTGCCCGGATCCAGGCAGCACATTTTAGGCTATCCACCACCACGCTCGACATGCAGATCCTAATGCGCATGTGCCCAGTCCAGCCGGCGCTGCTCTCAGAGGACACACTAACCCACACAGGCAGGATAAAGGGGGGAAGAGAGTGAGGATGTCACACAGGTGACCTGAGAAAGGAAGCCATGCATCCAAAACGCGTTGTCATGGCAACAGTGTGACATCCTCACTCTCTCCGGGCAGCTAGGTTGAACGTCCACGGCTCCCCTTTCCCCTGTTGGGATCTTGAGGTGGTTATAGGAGTGCGGCCACAGTGGAATCCTTATGCTGTATCTATCTTCACACAATGTGGGTTTGACCATTGTAGTGTTTTTAACTTTACCATATTAAAGTTACATTAGGGCGGCTTTGCACTCTCTTCTTTTGTGTTGTGTCTAGAAGTGTTGCTGATATACTAAAAACAAATAGATTGTTCACTTTGTAAGGAAAATTGCACTGTGCTGACGAATTGTCCCCAGAGCTTACTGAAAGTGATTCAAATTTGTTTTGAATAATTGTATTTTACTAGTCCCACTATAAACAAAAGCATAAATACATATACTGGCCACACTGATGTATGAGCATATTAGAATAGTTACACGAGGACCCTGCTTACTTTAGATTGATTTACTAAAAGCAAATAGGTTGTTCACTTTGTAAGGAAAGCTGCACTGTGTTGGCGAATTGTCCCCAGAGCTTAGGGAGTGTGGTTCAATTTGTTTTTCTAAAGAATACCCAATCTTGTGCAAGGAAAAAGAACAGTATTTTTGCTTAGATGTGATTGGATGATGGAAATCAGCAGAACTTTACTTTATTCACTAAGCTCTAATTCTGCTGCAAAGTGCAACTTTCCTTGTAAAGTGAATGAATAGTGTCTTTGACTTTAGCAAATCAACCCCAATGTGTTTCTTATGGGTGCTTGGAGATTAAGGTACTTTTTGTTCATCGCCCTTTAAGTGCACTGGTCAAAGAGACAGTGTTATTAGAATTGAGTTGGAATTGTAAAAAAAATACATGCTAGTGTTTTTTGGGGGAAATTATTAAAAATACATCTGAGCTGTTCAAACAAGGTACTAGGTTGATTTTTTCCAACAGACTGGGTGTTATTGCTCCATAACCAATACAAATTTAGGCCTGACTGGATAACAAATAACATGGCAATTTCCACTATTACTGCAACAGGTATTGGTAACTAGTGCAGCTGAAACACTATTAACATACATGTCAAGAAGACCATCAGTTATTTTCATTAAAGGGCCTCTATACTTGAGTTACAGTTTCATAAATTGGTTTATGTAAAACATGTTTACAATAACACTCAACACTAATGTAAATGTTAAAGAGATTATCTAACAAAATGTATTTGTATATGTGTAAAAGTCACTAAATACACACAAAACATTCTTCACTCAAATACATAAAGTCCCTGCCAGGTGAAATTGTTGGAAAAAGTCCATCCATGACTCTGGGTAGGTGAACCAAATCCTGCAGCTCCTCTGAAGGTCTCTCTTGGGACAGATTCAATCACCACATGTAGAAAGTCACAAACATTGAGGGTGTGGGCAAAAGTAAAAACCTCAGTTAAAAAATACCATCACTCACATGTAAAATGCCTGTGTTAAGCTCAGGAAGGAATACAACAGCATCCAAAGGAAGAAACTTGGATGACCGGTAAGCCTCAGTACGGTAATGCCGAACCTCCATGACAGCTAACAACTGGTGGCTAGTGTTGAGCGAACCCGGACTGTAACGTTCGAGTCCGTACCGAACTTTTGGGTGTCCAGGACCCGGACCCGAACACGGACATTTCAAAAAACGTTCGGGTTCGGGTTCTGGGTTCTGGTAGTTGATCACGCATGTTGAATAGCTGCAGGGCAGCCAATCAACAAGCGTTTCACTGGTTTGCCCTTAGAAGCCATCACAGCCATGCCTACTAATGGCATGGCTGTGATTGGCCAGTGCATCATGTGACCCAGCCTCTTTATAAGCTGGAATCACTTGATGCTGCAGTCACATGCTCTCCGAGACTCTGACTAGTATAGGGAGAGGAAGCTGCCAGAGTTTTTGTGAGGGACAGATTGCAGACATTTTAACATCTGATTCTGCATCCTGAGATTACTACTACTGATTTCACACTGCTGCTTTGAGTGACAGATTGCAGCTCATCCCTGCATAACACAATGATCGTTACGATCGTACACAATGATGAGATTGTGAGATCGTACACAACGATCATATTGTGGGAGTAATTTGAGATTTCACATACTGCTGCTTTGAGTGACAGATTGCAGATCAAACCCTGCATTACACAACGATCTGAATGCACTAGGTAGAGGCTTCTGCTTAGAGAGACAGATTATTGTTCAAAAATCATCTCCTAGTTCTAAAGGTAGAGGTTCTAGCTGTTGCTGTAAGTGACACATTATTGTTCAAAAATCATCTCCTAGTTCCAAAGGGAGAGGTTCTAGCTGTTGCTGTAAGTGACACATTATTGTTCAAAAATCATCTCCTAGTTCTAAAGGGAGAGCTTCCAGCTGTTGCTTAGAGGGACAGATTATTGTTCAAAAATCATTGCCTACTCCTATAGGGCCAGGTTCCAGCTGTTGCTGTAAGTGACAGATTATTGTTCAAAAATCATCTCCTAGTTCTAAAGGGAGAGCTTCCAGCTGTTGGTGTGAGCAGTGCATTTCTTGCACCAAAATAGTGCAAGTCCTTCTATGTTGGTGTTTTAAAAAAAAAAGGTATTAATTGATATTAATAAATACTTAAATAGGGCTACATAGTACATTTGCGGGCACATTGAGGAGAGCAAATAAGGGACGTGGTCATGGTGCTGCTGGTGATGCTGGTGCTGCTGGTGTTGGTGGTGTTGGTGAACCTCCTGTTGGAAGGAGAGGACGTGGTCGAGGTGTGCCAGCTATACGCACAAGGGAAACACCTTCCTCAGGTGGCCAACAGAACCTTCACCGGTATATGGTAGGCCCGAATGCCCCTCAACGATTGGTGAGGCCAGAACAAGTACAGGCGATAGTAGATTGGGTGGCTGACAATGCCTCCAGTTCCTTCACATTGTCTCCCTCCCAGTCCCTTGATGAAAGCTCAGAGTTGGCACCTGAACCCCATGGCCATCTGCCTTTCACCTCAGCCCCTTGTAAATTAGCCAAGCAGTCTGAGCCCCAATTTCTGCAAGAGACTCTTATGCTTTTTGATGACTCTCCTGGTGTGCTTTCCCTGGGCCATCCACATAGCGCTGCCCCAGAAGTGGAAGACATTGAGTGCACCGATCCCAACCACTTCTGTTGCAGGATGAGGACATGGAAACACCAGCACGTCTCTGATGATGACGAAACACAGGTGCCAACTGCTGCAGCTTGCCTTAGTGTGCAGACTGACAAGGAGGGCAGTGGTGAAGGGTGGGTGGAAGATGATGTGGAGGATGATGAGGTCCTAGACCCCACATGGAATGAGGGTCATGTGCGTTACGTGTGCACTTTGGAGGAAGAGGTGGTCGTCGCACAGAGGCACCATCACAGCAAAAGAGGAAGCAGGTTGCAAAAGCGGAGCAGCGTCCCCTAGACAGTATGCCTGCTACTACCCACTGCACCCAGGGACCTAGCACACCAAAGGCAGCTCAAAGGCGTTCCCCCGCATGGCAGTTCTTCAGACAATGTGCTGACGACAAGACACGTGTGGTTTGCAAGCTGTGCAATGATAGCCTGAGTCGGGGCATAAATGTTCTCAACCTGAGCACAACCCCCATGACCAGGCATCTAAATTCAAGGCACAAGCTGCATTGGAATAATTACCTCAAAATCCAAGAAAGGTCTCCTCATCCTCCTGCTTCCTCTTCTGCCTCGGCCTCTTCCTCCACCTCTACAGTGACAGTGTCACCTCCCACCCAGCAAACAGACGATATGACAGCAACGTCATCATGTCCGCCACCGTCCCCAAGCATTTCCACATGGTCCCATGGAAGCTTACAGCTGTCCATCTCCCAAACACTGGAGAGAAAGAGGAAGTACCCCCCTACCCACCCGCAATCCCTGGCCCTGAATGCCAGCATTTAAATATTCCTGGCCTTTGAAATGCTGTCATTCCGTCTGATGGACACAGACAGTTTAAAAAACCTGATGGCGGTGGTTGTCCCAAAGTACGTGGTTCCCAGATGCCACTACTTTTCCAGACGAGCCATCCCTTCCCTGCACAAACAAGTCGGGGACAAGATCAAATGTGCACTGCGCAATGCCATCTGTGGCAAGGTCCACATAACCACTGATACATGGACCAGTAAGCACGGGCAGGGACGCTATATCTCACTAACTGTACTCTGGGCAAATGTAGTGGCGGGTGGGCCTGAGCTGGCTACACATGTGGCGCATGTCCTTCCACCACCGAGGATTGTAGGGCATTTCTCTTTGCCTCCTGTTGCCTCCTACTGTGCTTCCTCCTCCTCGACCACCTACTCATCTGCTCAGCGTAACACCTTTACCACCAACATCAGCACATCCAGGGGGAAATGACAGCAGGCTGTTTTAAAACTGATATGTTTGGGGGATAAACCCCACACTGCGCAGGAGCTGTGGATGGGCATTGAACAACAGACCAATGAGTGGTTGTTGCCACTGAGTCTCAATCCCGGCCTGGTGGTGTGCGACAATGGCAGAAATCTTGTAGTGGCTCTGGGCCGAGCCGGTTTGACGCACATCCCTTGCCTGGTGCATGTGCTGAATTTGGTGGTACAGAATTTTCTAAAAAACTACCCAGATATGTCAGAGCTGCTGCATAAAGTGCGGGCCGTCTGTGCGCACTCTCGGCGTTCGCACCCTGCTGCTGCTCGTCTGTCTGCGCTGCAGCGGAACTTCGGCCTTCTCGCTCACTGCCTCATATGCGACGTGCCCACAAGGTGGAACTCCACCTTGCACATGCTGGAGAGTCTGTGCGAGCAGCAGCAGGCAATAGTGTAGTTTCAGCTGTAGCACGCACGGGTCAGTCGCTCTGCGGAACAGCACCACTTCACCACCAATGAGTGGGCCTCCATGCGGGACCTGTGTAGCGTATTGTGGTGTTTTGAGTACTCCACCAACATGGCCAGTGCTGATGACGCTGTTCTCAGCGTTACTATCCCACTTCTATGTCTCCTTGAAAAAACGATTCGGGCCATGATGGAGGATGTAACACAGGAGGATGAGGAGGAGGAAGAGGGGTCATTTCCACGGTTATCAGGCCAGTCATTCACAAGTGGCTCAGTTCCTGCACCAGCATAGGCCAGGTAAAAATATTCAAGCCAGGGCACAGTTCTGGAGGACGAGGAAGATGAGGAGGAATCGCAGCAGGGTGGCACCCAACGCAGCTTGTGGGCATCACTGGAGCGTGGCTGGGGGGATACAGAGGACACAGATGATATACCTCCCACAGAGGACAGCTTGTCTTTGCCTCTGGGCAGCCTGGCACACATGGCCGACTATATGCTGCAGTGCCTGCGCAACGACAGCCGAGTTGCCCACATTGATTACTGGGTGGCCACCCTGCTGGATCCCCATTATAAGGACAATGTGCTGTCCTTAATTCCCTCACTGAAGCGTGAGAGGAAGATGGGAGACTACAAGCGCACACTGGTAGAGGCGCTGCTGAGGGCATTCCCAAATGACACCGGGGCTCAGTGGAAGCACAAGGCGAAGGCAGAGGAGGAGGAGGAGGCCACCAATGCAGCTGTGTCACCGCCAGCACCTCAGAAGGCAGGGTTAGCATGGCTGAAATGTGGCAAAGCTTTGTCAGCAGCCCGCCACAACAAACAGCACCACCAGCCGATAGACAACGTCTTAGCAGGAGGCAGCATTTCAGCAACATGGTGCAAGATTATGTGTGCACACGCCTACACGTACTGACTGATGGGTCTGCCCCATTCAACTTCTGGGTCTCCAAATTGGCCACATGGCCTGAGCTTGCCCTTTATGCCTTGGAGGTGCTGGCTTGCCCTGCAGCCAGTGTATTGTCTGTATTGTCTGAACATATGTTTAGCACGGCAGGGGGCGTTATCACAGACAGGCGCAGCCACCTGTCCACTGCCAACATGGACAAGCTAACCTTTATTAAAATGAACCAGGCATGGATCCCACAAGACTTGTCTGTACCTTGTGCAGAATAAACATTTAGACCGGACTCACACAGCCATTCGTATACTTGTTTTTTTGAATAGGCCTCAATATTTTGGGGGCTACCCTAATTATAAACACACACAAAAAAAAAACTGTGTTGGCTACCTCCTCCTCCTCCTCGACCACTGCCACTTCCACCTACACTGCCACGGTCACGGCCTAGTCAACCTCTAGGCTCCTACTCCACATCCACCCCCCCTTCCAATTTTTTTTTATTTGATTTTAATTTATTTTCCCTATCCCCATTTTTTTGCAGGGCACTTGCCCTACTCTTACCCCCATTTTACTTCCTTTTGCAGCCCTATAGCACTTGCCAGGACTTTGTTACAGCCATTTTTGTGCCTAAAAGTTTGGGTCCCCATTGACTTCAATGGGGTTTGGGGTCCGGGATAAAGTTCGGGCAACGTTCGGTGCCGAACCCGGATATTTTTCCAAAGTTCGTTCGGACCCGCCGCACCCGAACGTCCAGGTGTTCGCTCAGCTCTACTGGTGGCGTCTAAGGCCACAACCTTCTTAGCCAGGCAGAGTATCACAACAGAGGGCAGTGGATGAAAACATGTTTCAAGGGCAATGCCCTCTTTCTCAAGCTCTGAGGCATTTTACATGTGAGTGTTGTTATTTTTTCATTAAACGAATTGATGGTTTTACTAATACCTAACAATTATCTAAGATATTATATAATGACTTTTAAATAAATGTGGTAGGAGTGAGAGGGGTGCTCCAGCATCTAAATGACTTCCTGTACATATATGCTATAGAAGAAAATTTTGAACTGTCATTCTGATTGTTTCTTCCTACCTAATATGGCTAAAAACATAGGGCTATTACCAGCACAGCAAATGTTTTACAGGTACCTTTGTATAATGTATAAAACATAGATTTATTTTATTATGGCAGGGGTAGGGAACCTCAGCACTCTAGTTGTTCCATGAGGTAAGACTCAGCCGCAGGCATGACTCCCAGAGGCAGAGGCATTATGGGACTTGTATTTTCACCATAGTTTGAATGCTGAGGTTTCCTATCCTGATTTAAGGTATAGTGGTCTTTTAAAAATAAATTCAAGGCATATATACAAATACAAATAATGCATTTCTAAATACAGCTAATGTTCTGTAAATGACTGGACCTAATTTGATATCAGCTTCTTGCAGTCACCTATACTGCAGTGCTCAAACTGGGAGAGGGCCAGCAATCTGAGCCAGTCAGGTTCTGCTACATTCACATGTGCTGAACAGCAAGAAAGATGACTTCATCAATCTCCTGGAGTTCAACACAAAATCCAGTCACAGGCTGGGGAAGGGAGCTGACTAAGCTGTATTGCTTAACTGTTGGAGGGGTTTGTTTGATGTGTATAAATTAAAGTAGAAACCCATCCAAAAATTGCCAGATAAAAATAAATAGTCCATTAAAACAGCAAACAAAAACAAGCTTTTGCTGCAATAATCAGCACCAGTCCATGGATTTTCCCCACAGTACTTATTTCTGCTTCTAGATGGCCCCATTCCGATGGCCAGCATCATTCAAACCACTTCCTCCGAGTCCAGGTTGTGCTAAATGAGCCTGGAATTAAGAATACATTCACACTTAGGATGCAAAGAAGCCAGCAGCCTCCCATTGCTTCCAAAGAAGCTGTCTCACACAGCTAATCATGGGAACACCGGCTGCAGTTCTTTTGCAAGTGTGAAGGCACCCTAAACAGTGAACGAGAACACTGATGAGCTCATTTCTCTGTCACTCTGCTTTCTCCTTCCATCATGCTTCTTTCAGCACATGCACTGATTGGCTCCTTGTGCTGCTTCCTCCTCTCACACTCCAGCTTTGCTGTTCAAAGACCACAAAAGGCTGATACCAGGTTAAATTCAGGTACTTACACTGGTTGCAGTTAAAATACATTTATGCTGTATTGCTGCTTACAGAGCTGCATTCATTTGTGTCTTTTAAATCTGCCTAGAGCTCAGCTTAATACTTCCTCTTGTTGTCCCTTGCATGCCTTAAGTTACAAGTTAGCAACATTCAAGACTAAAGATGTAGCAAACTATAGATAGCAAGTGAATACATTATGACAACTGTAATTTATATGATGTTATTTTCTGATAACAATTGCACTGCAAAAATTCAGAGTGCGTTTGTTCTCGGAAGTGGGAATCTGGCACTTGGAGTATTCAGCGTAAAGCTCCTGGCACCAAGAGCAAATAAGAAATCTTTATATCCTTCAACAAAAAAAAAAAAAACTTTGGATGTCCGTACTAAAGAAACTGCATACAAAACACCTAATCCTTCTTTATCTGAACAATAATAACTAATGTAAAAAAACTTTAATACTTAAAAACCCCTCCAACATTCACAATTAAACTTATCTTCTCTCAACACATAACCTAACCTTTAAAGGGGTCCTTTAACACATATCCCCCTCTGCAAGGCTCAAATTCAATTCTACATTATACACACCTCCCCTTTTCCTGCATCAGCAGCCCCTGTGCCGGAAGAATACAAGTCCCACACTAGATTCATGCAGTGCCAAAATCCTGGCACAAGAAAAAACTACAAATATTGAATTATGTTATTTTCAGTGTTTTCCCAAATTCAAGGACATCCAACATGTGATAAGAAAAGAAAACGTGCTGTTTTAAGACTTTGTGTCCTAGATCTTGTGAAATTCTCCAAATAGACAAAAACCTCTTTGGAGCACTGCCAACCCCCTACTGGCAACATTTTGCCACTTATAAATTATGACAATGTCTTCAAAATGTACATACTTTGTTTTACAATTGCCAAATATGTTAGATAGAAAAAAAGAAAATGATTAAACAAATGTTAAAAATATTTTCAACTCTCTGCTTGACAGAGTGGTCTCATTTTAGATTAAATATAAGTTACTATGCAGGCTAACACATATAAAATATTCTTAGTTTTTGGTGTGCCTTTGAAGACTGGCATTTTTTAAAAGAAAGCTGTGCACTATTTAGCCCTTTTACTCTACTTTTTTCCTGTCCTTTGTAGATAATACCATTGCATAGACTTCCAACCCTTTAGAATGACAGACGTTTTCATAAGCGTACACTGCACAAGGAAGAAAAGAGGTTGGTGTCAGAGAATAAAAGAGACTAGGTCCTTTGGCCTGATGTTCATGTTACCCAAAATAACAGTGGATAACAGGGGAGGAAGCTCAAATATTATTTGAGGTGGGCAAAGTGTGTTCACCGCTTTGATGCTTTCTGTGGCTTCATACCTTTCATTTGTGTGGTTTTCTAACTGAAATCACTTTTTTTGGAACTAGGATAAGGTATAGGAGAGCAAAGTATCATTTTAAAGTATTTCTTTGATGTACATTGGCTCTGCATGAGACATCCATTTGAATTACTTGAATAATTGCAAGAACAAAACAACGTAGTTAAACTTGGTGACATCAGTTGGTGGCCATATACTGTTTTCTTTACATTATTTGATTGTATGCTATATCAAGAAATTTAATTTAGATTTAATCATTTAAACCTGAAAGTTTTATATGTTGGCTGAGCCTTTAACCTTAGATTGTTGCGTCCTACTTCCATGTAACTTGTACAGGCATCAGTGGTTTTAAAGTAATATCCATATTTAAATGAGAAATACCCGGTAAATGTATAAATGTATCTAAGTCTATATACACTCTATATGACAAGTTAAAGGTATTGTTACTCAAAAAGGGCAAAATGGCAGGTGATGTGATTCCTAAGAGAACTATTGCACCAGCAGGTTAAATGCAGGGTCATCAATGTCTTCAATGGACATTAGTTTCTCTAGCTTGCATTAATCTCTTTGAAGAAGGCACTACAACGGGTGTGCAGAAGATGAATCCTGCAGCATTTTATCTATGGATCTATATCTATATCTATATCTATATCTATATATATATATATATATATATATATATATATTCACTGTTTAGGGTGGGCCACTCTTAGTGATTCAGTGAATTTTTTGAGAAAGGTGTCACGGCAGGCTTCCAATCTTCGACCTGTGTAGCAAAACATGGGACACACTTCTCCAATATATGCAGTTTATGTCATGAAAATGTCAGCAATTAAGCGTTAATTGCTGAATTTTCACAAAGTAAACCGCATATATTGGAGAAGTGTGTCCCGTCTTTTGTGTATATATATATATATATATATATATATATATATAAATGTTTTACTATGCAAAGTTAAAACAACAAGGGCAGAGGATTTAATAGATGGAAAGATGAAAAAATGACTGAAGTTCCGCTTTAACATAATCACACAGTCTCGTTTTGAGGGAAACTGTTTGTGTTGTTATTCAGATGGCAAATATTTTATCTACACATTTTTATTACATTTTTTTTTATTACACATACAGTAGCTGCTGACTTTTAATAATAGGACACTTACCTGTCCTGGAGTCCAGCGATGTCTGCACCCACCGCCGATCTTCGGATCGGGGGTCCGGTGCAGTCGCATCCATTGCGGGTAAGGGAACCCGGACCTGTAGCATTACAGCTCCACTGCTCTCTGCTATTGGCCAGGCGGCCAGTAGCAGAGCCAGGAGGGAGCCGGGCTGCTGACGTCAGCGGCCGCGGCTGCCGGCCCGAGCTCCCGAATAGGAGAAAAAGGACACCTGTCTAAAGACAGGTGTTCTCTACCCCCTCCCCCCCAAAAGGTGCCAAATGTGACACCTGAGGGGGGGGGAGGAATCCAACCAGCGGAAGTTCCACTTTTGGGTGGAACTCCGCTTTAAGGTTCTCACATGCACTACAGATTGATTGCAAAATCTTTTCACAATCCTCATGACATTTACCATCAACTATGTAGCATTTCAACCTAAGCAGTTTATTAATATTATATATAATCAAGTAGTCCCTAACACAGCACTTCTGGTGGGAAAGCTAAGGGAGGCTGCACAATAAGACTGTAACAAGTATGGGCAACATTTAGGTAATATGGAAATTAAGTAATCAAAGAAAAAAGGTTGTCTGGAGAAACAAAACATTGCTGAAAATCATGCAGGCACCTACTAAAACCAAGCACATGGCCAAAATGTTTTATGTAGCATTTATCAGATTGATCTACATACTTTGACATAATTTGTCAACACTTTACAAAGTAAACAGAAATATTACTATCTTCTTCTATGTTCATAGAAGAACACAAATCATACCTCAAGCATGCATGCAAGCACATACTAGGGCCACTTCTGGGTGAAAGCTGTTTTTTGCACTATGGCAAGAAACTGGAGCACATGGTGGGTACCCACATAACCACATAAAACATGAAAATTAAACAGAGCATGTAAAGTCATGGTGCTACCACTAATCTGTTTTGCTTAAAAAAAGACTCAGTTATCGAAACTATAATAATTGTTTTGTAAAATCACACTCCTATAGTCCAGTGTTAAAGCAGCGCTTACAAAATTAGTGAAAAATAAGGTGTCAGTGCTGTGCAGTAAAGTTCTAAAGGTGCATTATATAACCAAGAAAATCTTCTACTGTGATCTTCCACCTTATTCACCACGTGTTAACAAAGTATTAAAATTGGAGGCTCACCAGAAATGAAAATAAAAACCGCATTATTCATATATCCATATGGAATCAGCAGCATAGAGAACTGTATAGCTCCAACCCAATCGACTCAAATAGGGCAGATCAAACAGTGCATCATCAAGGAATCCCTTGCTTAAGCAGTCTCAGCTGGCAATCTCCAACAGCTATCAAAAACATTTAAAATGAACATCGGTGTACTGATTGTACACACGTTACCAGTCAGCAGTAAGGCAGTGTGGCAACTCCTCTCCTCTCTCTGCTCACGCCGCTGGTTACACGATCGGTCTCGGGTTGCCGTGTGGCCACGCCCCTGACGCGTTTCGTCACTTCCGACTTGATCACAGGGGGCCCCCTGTGATCAAGTCGGCCAAAAATAA
>BLSH010495938.1:917045-945267 GCA_018402905.1 Glandirana rugosa | reverse complement strand
CAACCCGAGACCGATCGTGTAACCAGCGGCGTGAGCAGAGAGAGGAGAGGAGTTGCCACACTGCCTTACTGCTGACTGGTAACGTGTGTACAATCAGTACACCGATGTTCATTTTAAATGTTTTTGATAGCTGTTGGAGATTGCCAGCTGAGACTGCTTAAGCAAGGGATTCCTTGATGATGCACTGTTTGATCTGCCCTATTTGAGTCGATTGGGTTGGAGCTATACAGTTCTCTATGCTGCTGATTCCATATGGATATATGAATAATGCGGTTTTTATTTTCATTTCTGGTGAGCCTCCAATTTTAATACTTTGTTAACACGTGGTGAATAAGGTGGAAGATCACAGTAGAAGATTTTCTTGGTTATATAATGCACCTTTAGAACTTTACTGCACAGCACTGACACCTTATTTTTCACTAATTTTGTAAGCGCTGCTTTAACACTGGACTATAGGAGTGTGATTTTACATATGATTTTTAATTAAAAGCAGCAGCTGCCACCCCTTTTTTTTTGCATTGTAAATATTTTTTGCATTGTAACTATTTTTATATTGTAACACTGTTTTGTTTACATGATTTATGTAACATATATTTATATCTAAGTTCATTCACTGAATTTAATTTTAGCGCAGTACACACTATTTATATAATAATTGTTTTGCTACAATGGTCTTTATATTTAGCAATGAGTGTAAATGAGAGTTGAAAATAAAAAATGGCTGAAGATAACAATGGTTGAGGCAAATGTTTGACAGTGATATGTCTTCAGTGAATTAGCCTAATATCTCAGTCTTGCCTATAATATATCAATATCTATTAAAATGAACAAACAAAAAAATTAAGACAAAAGGAAACAGAACTATAGCTAATGGTATTAGTGGGACAGATATAGGATGGCTAAAATATCTAAAGCTTTGACTGTAATAAGGAAAAATGTTCAAGCATTCCTTAAAATATAACTAAAGTTTTAGGTTGAATGGATAGGGATTAGACCCCCTGACTGCTTTTATTGCTGTCTGTGCCCATGTTAAGGAGATTCACTTTCTCTATTTGTCCTGTTTACCATTATCATTGAAAGTGAAAGAAAATAGAACATTTTAGGTTGTCCTCATAAAAGAAATAGAGGGGGAATCTTCCAATGGGGACACTAGTAATAGTGACCTGGAGTGCTCCAAACCTTAATTTGCAGGGATTTCCTCTCACCTCCTGTTTGGCTATGGGGCAGGAAGTGATGGTAAATTTCCACAATGGGACACAGATGGCGAAAAAAAAAAATCTGACACGGGTTATAACCCTCCCTTGCTCCATCCAAAATGAAAAAAAAAAGTTTTGCCTATAGTTCTACTTTAAGAAATTGCAATTTACAGGGCATCTTTTAGTTGAAACATGATTAAATGATGAAATAATTGCACATCCATTTTGTAAGCCACTTGTATATATACATAGTAAGTAAAACTAATTCTCGCTAGATTACAATATCTCTTGCCTTCATTTCGCAATTAATAGTGATAAGTCTTTTATGTTGTCACTTGTAAATCCAGATACTTCTACACCTCATCAAGCTAAACTTTTAATTGACGATTTGCAAAGACTAACGGGAAAATAATAGCTCCTTAAATACCATCAAGAGAAGAGCAAATTAACTTAACATAGAACAATGAATAGGTAATTACAAAATGTCAATCCTTGTTTACTTAGTGGAATCCATGCAGAAAATAAAGCAGGTAATAGAATAGTGTATTTGGACGAGAACATGGTATCTTGATGTATGGTTACAGCAATTAAGGTAAACAGTGAAAGTAAAAAAAAAACATGATCTGTATTTATGGAGGTCATGTAACCTGTACCTTACTAGGACAAGCATTGGTATGGATTACATTCTTAAGGTAGATACAGTAAGTGTTTTGAATACCTATCACTTATCGGTCTGTACATTGTCATTTTACCATAAAGTGTTCTAAAGCTATAACTAAATGAATGAGAAGATACATACAATGGGTAATGCTAAGTGGTAGACCAATAACAATATATACATGCATGTGTATTATGCTATTCAGTGGTACAGGGAGCCTGGTACAGGATTCTCCCATTTCACTTTTAATGCTGGAATCATCTATAGTGGCCCATGACAACTCAAATGTACACAGCGTTAAGCATAATATCAGAGCCAGGAAAGAATGAGGACTGTGGGGGAGGGGAGTCGGAGAGCTGAATGCAGTAGAGCTGGGATAGAGGGATGTGTACCAGGAAGTCAGAAGAGTGTGTGGATTAAAGGATGCATAGCTGGTAGCAGTGTGCAGTCAAGCTGGGACAGGGAATGGTGGGTGTGTGGCGAGGGGCATAGCAAGAGTGCACACCAAATGCCTTGAATTCCCCACTAGGCTTGGCGGCTTTGGTAGGTGGGCCAGGTGCAATGTGTGCCAGCAGAAAAGGCATTGATAGCCAACCCTGGCCTATTCTATTAAAATTGTAACTCTGGTACAGAAGTGTTTCTCTAAGGAAGATGGCTTTATTTATTATTATTTTCTGAAAATGCAATGCAATATGGCTACCTGGAGTTGTTCTGTACTGAACACACCCCAGAAACATAATTTCCTGCTTGTGTGATTGGCTCACTGATTTTACCAGAAGTCTGCCTAAGATAAAAGTCAGATTTCAGGCATCCCCTGCAACAAAAATGTCATTTTTGGTGACATACTTCCAATGGGAACACGTCTAAAGAGACACAGAACCAGCAGCTTTCTTCATTAGTGCCCTTCAGGTGTACAGCTGGTTGATAATTATGAAATCACTCCGATTAGTCCCACTCAGCCCAACAAACAGTGATTTCTTCAGAATAACAAGAGGTAGGAATCTGCAACAAAGGTTATTATAATCCTTGCAATGTGCATAGATTACCCAGAGAGGAATGTTTTTTTTTCTCAACAAGAGTGGAGTTACGCTTTAAGGTTTGAAAATGAAACGTAGAGGCTTATTGGTTGCCATGTACAGCAGCTCTGGCTGCTAAAGTTTTGATTAATTCCCCTCTATTGCAAGCAATAACATGGAAGATCTTGCAGTACTGCATTAACACTACTGGTGACAATGGCATACTCATTCCTCTGTGGGTTATGTTGGCTTAAAATCTATTTATGCTAATTCAGAGGAAGAACTGTCAGAGTGGCTGTAAGCAGCTTGACAGTACCAAGCAATGTGATTTTAGGCATTGCTTGCAATTAGCAGGACCTTTTTTTTACATGGACATGGGGATTGATAACTAGTTCCTATGCCAGTTGTAGGCAATTGTAATCACACAGGGAGGCTTTCCAACCTGTTAGTGGAACATGTGTGTACTACTATGTTTGTAATGCAAAATTCCTTGTCAATCATGATACACTTACAAAACTATTCATGATGCAAAGATACCTCCTTGCCCTTTATTACTGGCTGGACATCTGCCCATCTATGATCACTACTATATTGGCATAGGTTTTTCGTGGTCTTGGGTTTAGTTTATACTACATGTCTTAGCTACACTAAATGTTTGTGTTATTGTTTCATGATTGCCTCTAGATTGAGCATGACAAACTGTTGTTTTATTGCCCTCTTGTTCATTCCCAGAGGCCCTCAGTGGTTTCAGGCCTCAGTGGGGTTAAGAAGCCCCTAACACAGGCAGTATGCATTCAGGGCCGCTCATCCTCACGATGGTCAAATTGAGACAGGCATGGGGATGAATGGGCTGCCTGTATACAAAACCTGGCAGCTCCAGCTGTTTAAAAATACAACCCATTCATGGACTCCACGTGTTTTTGGTAGGTGTGTACCTGATTTAAGAATTTTCATTTGAATTTCTATCCATCTATGGCAAGCTTAAGAATACACGACCCAGGCGTGGCTTGGCGCTCGGAGCAGATGGCAGCACATTAACCGAGCTCCTGGACAAAGACAGCTCCACAGCCTGCAGATCGGTCCTATGTGGCTTTAGAATGGGCAAACTCACTAAGCCAGCACAGCACAGCACTCCCGCCGGCTTTGCTCCTCCGCCGCTTCTCCTGCCCGCTGCATCCCGGCAATCTTCAGAAGCCCGTTCAGTGGCCACAGTGCACCACGAGGAATATAGTAATGAAGAGTACATGACTCTTGTATTTAGACAATAGAATAGCCAAAGTTAACTTTATTCAGTTGCCACTCAGCCACAGTACGTTTACTGTGGCAGGGCGGCACAGGGAGGCAGGATCATGTAAATGTACGTCATCCAGCTGAAGGGGACTGCTCTTAAGACCACTGTGTCCACCAGACAAAGCGGATTGCGGCTCCCGGTACCCAACTGCTTTGAGGGGCCGGAGCATCGTGTGAGCATTCTGTAATCACATGATCACAATGTCAAAAAAGCTGTTATGAATGAATTGTACCTGTGTTTCCTATAGTGATGCTGTGATTGGCCCACAGCTATCACATGGTACCTAGGCCAATCACACCATCCTGTACCAAGTGATAGCTATGGGCCAATCATGGCACACAACAGTAATCACAGCTGTTATGAATGTAACCCATTAATGACAGTTGTTGTTACAGTGATCATCACTGTAATAGCAATCAAAGTGTAAAAAAATAAAATCCCTGATCAACCCCCCAGAATAGTAGAGTTTAACTATGGTGACACTGAACTACTCTGATGGAGGTATGAGAAAAAAAATCGTCAAAAAAGGAAAAAAAAAATATATATAATAAAAGTTATTTAATTTTTTATTTTTTTTAGCCACTTCAGCCCTGGAAGGATTTACCCACTTCCTGACCAGGCCATTTTTTTGCCATACGACACTGCGTCACTTTAACTGGCGATTGCGCGGGCGTGCAACACTGTACGCAAATAAAATTGACTTCCTTTTTTCCTACAAATGGAGCTTTCTTTTGGTGGTATTTGATCACCTCTGCGGTTTTTATTATTTGCGCTATAAACAAAGAGCGACCATTTTGAAAAAGAAAACATTTTTTTTAACTTTTTGCTATAATATATATTAAAAAAAATATAAAAAAAAGTATTCATCCGTTTAGGCCGATATATATTCGTCTACATATTTGTGGTAAAAAAATTGCAATAGGCATATATTGATTGATTTGTGCAACAGTTATTGCGTCTACAAACTATGAGATAGATTTAGGGACTTTTTTTTTTATTTATTTTTTTTACTGGTAATGGCGGCGATCTGTGATTTTTAGTGGGACTACGACATTGCGACGGACAAATCTGACCCCAAATTACACTTTTTGGGGACCAGTGACATTATTACATTGATCAGTGCTATGACAATGCAGTGATCAATGTAAAAATGACACTGGCAGGGAAGGGGTTAACTCTAGGGGGCGATCAAGGGGTTAACTGTGTTCCCTCAGTATGTTCTAACTGTGGGGGGCTGGCAGGGACATGGCAGAGATCGCTGTTCCCGATGACTGGGAACAGAAGATCTCACTCATGTCCCCTGTCAGAATGGGGATCTGCTTTGTTTACAAAAGTAGATTCCTGTTCTGCCTTTGTAGAAGGTGATCGTGGGTCACCAGCGGACATTGAGTCTGCCTGACCCACAGGCACACTCACGATGCACACAGAGGGCCCGCCTGCTACCGCATACAGCTACGGCGATTCGCGCAGGAGAGCCGACCTGCCGCTGTATAACGATGGTAGCTGGGTCGGCAAGTGGTTAAAATACTGTCACCAGCCAGTATCCCTAATCACCGCCACACCAGTCATATGATGATGCTGTACTGCACTGGTGACAATATGTAAAAAAAAAAATTGTGAAAAGAAAAAAATTATATAATGTGCAGTAAGACACCACTCAAAACCGACCCAGTACTTCAGATGTGAATATGACTGTGTATTGCCACGCCCCCTGACATGTCTCGCCCCGCCTATCGGGGCTTCGTCACAGTCCATGCTTCTGAATTAGTGCCTGATGCCTGCTCCCACTTTCTGAATACCAGTAGGGATACCTGTTTCCTCCTCACAAATTTTATTGAATTTCTTAATTTTCAAAAAAATTGTGACAAAAATTTACAAGTTCAAAAAACTCGCCATGCCTCTTACTAAATACCTTGGATTATCTACTTTCCAAAGAGGGGTCATTTGTGGTGTATTTGTACTGTCCTGGCATTTTAAGGGCCTCGAGAAATGAGACTGTCAGTACATCAGGATTGATTAATTTTTAAATATATATACCATAGTTTGTAGATGCAATACCTTTTACACAAAGCAATTAATATACACTTATTGGGATTTTTTACCAAAGACATGTAGTAGAATACATTTTGGCCTAAATGTATGAAGAAAATTGATTTTATCACATATGTTTTATGATAGAAAGTAGAAAATATTTTATTTTCAAAATGTTCAGTCTTTTTTTAGTTTATATAGCACAAAATAAAAAAAAACAGTGTGATCAAATACCACCAAAAGAAAGCTCTATTTGTGTGGAAAAAAATGATATCATTTTAATTTGTGCACAGTGTTGCATAACTGTGCAATTGCCAGTTAAAGTATCACAGTGCTGAAAAGCAAAAAATGGCCTGGTCACGAAGGGGGTAAAACCTTCTGGAGGTCACTTGGTTAAGAAGTAGAGTAGACTTCAAATTCACCACAGCATATTAATAATTTTAAATGTGTTTGTATCAATACACACTTATTTGTGTCCATGCGTGTTTGGCTGTGAATGTATCTAAGCAGTGATTATATCTCACACAGCTTCCCTAAGGCAAGATATGTGTGGATGGAAACTAAGTATAAAATATCCACCATTACGCTGCAGTAGTTATGTAACCTGACAGACTGTCTGAATGTACTTACTTTTCTCTTTATCTACACAAGGGATCATCAATAATAAATGGTCATACAAATTGATTGCATTGTACTAGGGAGAGCTTTAAGTGAAATTTGAGTCAGATACATAAATACTGTAATACTCTTTTTAGCATTTATAAAACACATACACTGTGGGATTTATCTCATATCTAGTACTTAAAAGCTTCATTGCAAGTGAACATAAAAAAGATATAATCTAACCTATAATATAAGAAGAAAAATATTTTTTTTTCTTATGTTTTGATTAAAAAGTTAGCCATATGCAGTAAAGCTATTTATTGGAATCTTACAAAATCGATATCATTGTAAGTAGATAAAATAATACCAGTTAAGCTTGGCCTTGTACCGTGCAAAAATGACTGTTAATGATCACTGACCAAGTATATACAAAATAAACTGAGAAACATTACTAAGGCCTTGAAACTTCAATAGCAACATCATACCTGACTATATAAAAAAGGCTTTCAGTACTGCAAGCAATTGCAAAAAATATTGCAAAAAAAATGCAGACCATCTAAAACTTGGCAATTACACAAAATATGTAAAAAGTATATGGAAGAAAAATTCTCAGATTTATCAGAATAAACAATTTACAATTAGAATCACAATTTTTTTTGCTTAGAATAAGATCGCAAGGGGGAGTTGAATTGAGATTGCAATTTTTAAACGATTAATCGTGCACCTCTAGTGCATATGACAAATTATTACATGAAACAATATTGCCACCCACCCAACTCTTAAATAATGTAAACATTACAGGGGGATCAGTAGGTGGGCATTTATCAAGACAGCCATTATAGATAAACATTCATTATGGGCGCAATGTGTTTTTGTGTGAGGCTGGGATATAATTTACTTAAGATATTAGATTATCTATAGTAGCACTATTTTTCCTATCAGTAGAATTAGAATGTTTTAACTAAACACAATAAAGCACAATAAGTCCATGGGAGGGACCTGTGGTTGCAGGAAAGAAAAATGGCCAGATTAACAATTTCACCTTGGCACCATCCCTTCCACTTAATGTTATCTCTATACTTATGGATAGCTCTAAATGGGTGGCAATTCATAGCCCAGAAGATATAGAAAGGGGGAATACTAAGGTGCCGTGCTCTCCATCTGCCTTATAGCGGAGCAGTACAGGTTTATTATTCCTTTGCAACATGCACATTTCATTCAAACAAATAAAATGTGTGATATTGCTGCAGTAACTATAGATAATGGAAACTTCCACTCTTAGGCCTCATACACACGGGCGTATCTAAAAAAATAAACAAAACGTCGGGTCCGACGTCAAAGAAAAAAAGTCGCCGTTTTTCGGCGTTATGCATCGGCGTTTTTGAGCGTTAGTGAGCGTCGGCGTCAATAGGCGTTTTTTTTAAAAAAATCCTCCCTCTGCTATTTTTCAACCTAAAAACGTTGGCGTCAAAAAACGCACTGCAACATTATGTTGTGCATAGAATTAAAGTGAAACGTAACTGTGTCTGAGCACCACAAACTGAAACTGCTATTTAATTCATTTTTACTATTCAAAGCAAACTCGCCCATTCATCTGTCTGTCTCCATGCTTTATTCTGCTGAGAAATCACTTTGTAAAACAGCCCCTAGCATTTCTAGCCTCATCCATCTTGAGTAAGAGCACATGATTCATGTAGCATTTTTTTCCTGGAATCCACCTGCCCTTAGCTCAGGCATGCAAGTAGTATGGGTATGCTTAGCTGAAAAAGTCACTCCTCCACTCCATCAGATAAAAGAAAACAAATACTCATGAAGACACAGGAGATCATTTTGGCCTAGGTCTGGAAACCAGGAAGCCAACAAAGAAGTGTAAAAAAATATTTGCCTTCCTATCTATTTACTAATGCTAGCAGCATAAGGAATAAAAATAGTTAATAGTGATTGGGAGACTTTACTTCCACTTGAAGTGGAAATGTTAGTTAAAGGGGTTGTAAAGGTTACTTTTTTAAAATAACAAACATGTTATACTTACCTGCACTGTGCAAGGGTTTTGCACAGAGTGTCCCTGATCCTCTTCTTCTGGGGTCCCCCAGCGGCGCTCCTTCTCTGCTCGAGTGCCCCCTCAGAGAAGTGTTTTCTCTGGGGGCACTCATGCGGGCGAGCTCCCGAGTCCTACTGTTGTGTCCATTGACACAGACAGCAGGACTTGGCCCCGGCCCCCTGTGTCACTGGATTTGATTGACAGCAGCGGGAGCCAATGGCTCCTGCCGCTATCAGTTTATCCAATGAGGACATAAGACAGTGGCTGGAGCTGCTGTGCTCGTCCCTGTCACTGGAACAATCAGGTTCAGGTATGTAAAAGGGGGGCTTTGGGGGCTGCTGCACTACAGAAGGTTTTTCACCTAAAAGTAATTGCAAAGGCAATTTTTTTTTTTAAATAACGAACATGTCATACTCACCTCCTCTGTGCAGCGGTTTTGCACAGAGTGGCCCTAACTCCATCTTCTGGTGGTGCTCTGGGCTCCTCCTCTTCTCGAGTGATCACCACACTACCCTGGGGTCACCCGTGCAGGCGCTCTACCAAGTCCTACTGTTGTGCGTATTCACACAAACAGCGGGACTCGGCCCAGCCCCCCGAGTCACTGGACTTGATTGACAGCAGGGGAAGCCAATGGCTCCCCAGCTATCAATCCAGCCAATGAGAACCGGAGCAGCTTGGGTGAGCTGCGAGGCTTCGTCCCCACCATGGGTTCGTTTTGGGCTCTTGTAAGTAAAGAGGGGATCGGGGGGGGCGGGGGGTTGCTGTAGATGAAAAGGTTTTTTACCTTAAGGTGAAAAACCTGGGGGTTTACAACCACTTTAATGCATAGAATGCATTAAGGTGAAAAACCTTGATGGTTTAGAACTCCTTTAAATAAAATTTGAAATAAAAAAAAAACAAGCAGCATTATGTGTTGCAGCAGTGCACACCAATTCGCACATTATGCGCATCATAATGCTTACCCGGTGGTGTGAACAAGCCCTAAAGCAAACCATTAGACCAGTCAAGCAGCTCAGAAAGCTTCACAAATATGTAAAATTGTAACAAACTACTTTAACTATGCTTGTGATGGCCTCAGACAAAGAACTGAGATCTTATAATTAAAACAAGAAGAAAAAACATTATCTCACACCTTACGTAACTCTCAGATATTTTAAATCACCCACCCCTATTTGTCCCACAAGAGTCATGATGTAATGACTATAGACTTTCTTAGGTACAAAACCTCCATATTTTCAAGCCAACACATTCAAATGCCACTTTCAGACATTCCCATGTGGACACAATCAGAACTGATGTCATTTAGGTCTTCAAAGTGCCTCCCAGCTAAGGTGGTGCTCATCTATATGTTCTTAACAGTTCTGTGTTCTGCTGATGACATCCACCATGCCTGCTGTCAAAATGCTATGCAGAACAGAAAAGTTAAAAAGCCATATCTTTTATCCTAGAAAACAAAAGTTTCTGCCTCTTAAACCCAATAGGAACAACATACAAACACATAAATATTTTATTTTTTATTTTATTTTGCAAACATTTTGTCAATTGTCTAATATTTGCATTACCAATGTGTATAAAATAAGGCTCAGTTGACACAAGCTTCAGCTTGTAAATGCAAGTCTTGTAATTCAACAAGCTCTCAAGAGCATACTTGGAGATGAGTGACCATTTAGGAAAGTATTCTAAAAGGATTTGCATTTTCATCTATCCTCATGTTGCTCTTTTAACCTTTTCTGGTTTTCTCGCAGTCTGGGGAAAGTTTAGGAGAGACATGGCTACAATGCTTAAGCCTACAGAAGACATAAAAAAATAACTACTTGTAATTGTTAATATCAGGCTACAATCAAAAGGCTAAGCACGGAAAGAAGATGCCAAAAAACAAAGATGCCACAAATGGCAAAAAAAGATGGCATGTATGCCAAATATTTACACACACACATACATAAACCTTTTTATGTAAATGTGTATCCATGTGTCCACATGCATAATATGTGAGATGCAGAGTGATACTATGGGGTTAATTTACTAAAACTGGAGAGTGCAAAATCTGATGCAGCTCTGCACAGAAACCAATCAGCTTCCAGGGTTTTTTGTCAAAGATTAATTGAACAAGAAGAAGTTAGAAGCTAATTGGCTACCATGCACAGCTGCAACAGATTTTGCACTCGGCAGTTTTAGCTAACCAACCCCTATATGAAAATGTTCACAATTTCCAGCCTCTGCTAAGAATTTGGGATGCCTATTAGAGTTGAGCAAACCCGAACTGTAAAGTTCGGGTTCGTGCCGGACTTTAGGGTGTCCGTGTTCCGAACCCGGACATTTGAGAAAAAGTCCGGGTTTGGGTATTTTTTCGTGCCTGTTGAATAGCTGCAGGGCAGCCAGTCAACAAGCGTTTCACTCGTTTACCCTTGGAAGCCATCACAGCCATGCCTACTAATGGCATGGTTGTGATTGGCCAGTGCATCATGTGACCCAGCCTCTATATAAGCTGGAGTCACGTAGTGCTGCATGTCACATCCTCTCATACTAGTGTAGGGAGAGGATGCTGCCACGGCTGTGAGGGACAGATTAGCTTTAGAAAATCATCTCATACTAGTGTAGGGAGAGGATGCTGCTGCTGTGAGGGACAGATTAGCTTTAGAAAATCATCTCAAACTAGTGTAGGGAGAGGATGCTTCTGCTGCTGCTGTGAGGGACAGATTAACTTTCGAAAATCTGTTAAAAACAGTGATTTATTGGTGGGTGGGTGCTAGAGGAGATTTTTGTTTGCTAGAGTACATTTTGTTTGCTAAGCAAAGTGTCTCATATAAAACCTAAACAATTATTCTGTTTGTTAGGTGGGCGTTTGCAGCCATTTTTGCAAGTGCAGTGCACTTGCAACTGCTTATGTGTCAGGGACACTACTTTAATTGTGTTCTGTTAGTTCAGTTGGCAACATTTTGGCATATTTAAAGACTGCTTTTACATTGCTGTTAGACAAATTTTAAAAAAATATATATTTTTTTGTGCAAAATATTACATTTGCGGCCAGCGGGGCATTTCTTGCACAAAATCAAAAAGTGCGTCTACATTGCTGGTTTAAAAAAATATATATTCTAAATGCTACATTTGTGGCCAGCTGTGCATTTCTTGCACAAAAATAAAAAGTGCGTCTACATTTTTTTTAATATGTCTCAATATTTTGGGGGCTACCCCAATTAGAAAAAAAAACCAAACAAAAAACAGTGTTGGCTACCTCCTCCTCCTACACCGCCACTTCCACCTACACCGCCACGGTCACCGCCTCCTCAACCTCCTACTCCACATCCACCTCCTCCTCCATTTTTTATTTTTTTTGTGTGATTTTAAGTTATTTCCCTATGCACATTTGTTTGCAGGCCACTTGTCCTACTCTTACCCCCATGTTGCTTCCTTTTGCAGCCCTCTAGCCCTTTCCAGGACTTTTTTAGAGTCATTTTAGTACCCAAACGTTTGGGTCACCATTGACTTCAATTAGGTTCGGGGTCAAGTTCGGGGCCGAACTCAAACTTTTTCGCGAAGTTTGGCTGAACCCGCCGAACCCGAACATTCAGGTGTTCGCTCAACTCTAATGCCTATCACAGAGTATACAGTGACTTACTATATGCTTACCAACTGCTCACCAAGTGACTTACTATATGCTTACCAACTGCTCACCAAACTGAAATTTCGAGGGTAAGTTGAACTAGACATCAGTGACTATGTGGCCTAAAAACATAGAATCTTAATCATGCCTTTGATGTGTGGTGGCACCAATTTCAAATAATATAATACTTTTCTCTTAAAAAGTATCACATACTTTAAAATGTTTATGCAATTATAGAATTGATATAAAAATATAAACCTGGCACATGCAGATAAATTTGCAATCCTTAGACCAAACAATAAACAAACTGCTCATATAAAAGGCACATGGGCCTGTAACTTTAACTATATAATAGAGTGTTTGGCTTCAGGTATTGACTTAACTCCTCTACTTCTATAATTATACGGGCAAAAACTCAGACATACTATTTCTTGCTGTCAATTTATGTCAGAGTCTGGCCTGTCAGATCTGTCAAATCTTAAGCAGAAATATTTGCAGTTTTATTAATAGTTTGTTTATACACAGTGAGCTGTAGTTTAGATTTTGTGGTCATACAGTGAACTTGCTCTTAAATTTTCAAGAGGCACAGAGGCTGAGACTTTACTGATTGTTTGTCACCTTAAAGTGTTACTAAACCCACAACAGTAAAATAAGTCTGTTGTTATACTTACATGCTCAGTTTGGTGTATATTGCTAGAGAGATTTTTTTTTTCTTGGGGGAGTGCATGTTATCAGCACAGGGCCAATCAGCACTGTCCAGACAGAGGGTCAGGGGTCATGCAGCCTCATAGGACATTCAGAGTGGAATGAAAACTCCTCCTACAAGCTTTACAAGACACAAGACTGTTATATAGTGCTAATGAGAAAAGGTATTTAGCAGTTTTTATTTATTAAAATTATTGCATTTCCATGTTAGTTGTACTGTGGGAGTCCAGATAAAGTAAATGTGGAGTCCTGGGTTTAGTAACACTTTAAACACAAATGCAAAACATGAAATGATGTGCTCAGGTTTGGTCACTGGCACTCTGCGGCCCTGGGGTAAGCTGACTTTGTGGACAGGGTACAATTACAGTCAGCCCTAAAGATTCTGTTTAAGCTTGAATTATACTACTCTCCCTTTATCATATTCAGCACTCCCTATCTAGAACCACAAATCTTTACCGCTAAACCTGCATTGCAACATAGACGCCCATAAAAAAGTTAAATAAAGGTTAGATTCTATCATAGAAATAGAAATACATGTTTATTGACACTTTACCGAATTATGTGATATTTTTACACCGACATTACAATTTGTTCTAAAAGTAGTAATTTTTGATGATGATAAAGGTTTAGGGCTAATGCACCTGGTCAGAAATAATTTACTATCCTTGCAGGATAAAAAGAAGCACTTACTGAGCATTAGATATGTGTTTTTTTTTAATGCAGACTCTTGTTGACTAGCATCTCATGGTCAGCAACTGCTTCCATTTAACCACGTGCTTAGGAGCCTACAGTTCTACTTACTTTCACTAGCTCAAATGTATATGTGTACGAGTGTATGCATGTGCACAGGTTTACACATGTTTAAATTAATATGCGCATAAATTACTGATCAAAAATGCAGATTTTTTCATTCTGAATTTACGGATCCTTACACAGTAATATTTTACTGATGTAATGACAGCTTTGTGCATGGGTCTATACAACATAATGCAGATGCATTTAAACCTCTAAAAACTATGCAGTTCTTATAAGTATATATGGTATGAATAAGTAAACGCAAAAAAATGATGTTTTTTTAATTATAAAAAGCTCAGGATAGACAAGATTTAAGCATTTGTAAAGAAAAAAGAAAAAAGAAAAAAAACGGAAAAAAAGCTATTTTTTAATTGCACAGTAAAAATATCTCTTTAAGTGTAGCGCAAGGATTTGCATAGAGAAGAAAATGTAAGAGAGATGTCTCATTTAGAAACCAACTGTAGAAAAAAAACAGACGTTTCCCATTGTGGAATGTTGTGTGTGTATCTCCCGAGGCCTTACTCTTTCCTAGTGAGTCATTTAAGATGAGTGATGGATAACTTAACACATTTCAGACTCTTTTCCTTTGTCAACCATGTGTGTGAAGACAGGAAAGAATACGTAAAGTGAATCTGTAATAAGGTTATAAAAACCCAACTAAGACTGATGCTATACATCGGGTTCCTATTTTGCCAGTATGACCTGTCCTCACCATCTGCTGTGTGGCTCCCTGAAAATTCCAAGCAAACATTGCCTTTCTAAAGGTCAGTTGTTGCATGGGTGCAGTTGTGTGACACTGCTTTGCTCTGACATTAGCTCACCAAGACAGACAACATATTTTTGGGAGGTGGGTAGGGATGTACACATGTGCCCCATACATGGAAGCTTGGGTTTATAATGGGGTTCTTGCAGAGTACAGAAGAGGCCGTTGGTACTTGCAATGTAGGGGCAGGCACCCAAAATGTACAGTCAAACAAAATCTCCTGCGCTCAAAATGTACAGCTTTTATTTGGCTTTGTATAACCTTATTATGAGTTTAAGGTTGACTATATTTTTATTGAAGAAGAAAAAAAAACAGCGAATAGAACATAAGATAGGCAGCAATTCCAAAGGGAAAGGTCCATAAGCCGCACATCATGAAGCAGACCCGAACTTCAGCCAGCCCATGCCCCCAACATGTTTAGCTCCACCCCTTGGAACTTAATCATGGGGATAAGGTAGGCAGCTCACATAGCCATAAGTGATATGATATACCAAAGTACATATCAAGATGGCAATACATTTGAAACCAGTCATGAGTGGACCTTATTATGGGTTTACAGTGATAGAAGCCAAAAAGTATCATTCTGTGACATTTAAGCCAAATATATATATATATATATATATATATATATATATTGGACAGGAGCATGTAAATCTTTCATGTTTAAAAGCAAAATCAATTTTTCAAAGATTTGCTCATCTTTAACAAAAATATATAATCTAAACAGGTGAACTGATCTGCCCAAATCCAGATTAACCCAGGATTTGCTCATTTGTATTATTGATGCTGAGCACTATAATGAAAATGAGTGGCAACATTTAATATGTATAATATATTAACCAATATATTGTTAATGTCATTTACATAAATACTGCAAGTCTTGTGACATCAGAAGATATATTTTGCTTTATATAACTCTCTTTTCTTTTACAAAGGAAGCCCCACTGGCAACGCATAGGTTAAAATGCTTTGCAACAGTTTTTATTTCAAGAGCACTCAAGGACAAAGAAAAAGCTTCTTGCTTCGTTTCTGGTTTTATCTCAGGCCCCTCCCGACTGCTACATCGGTAAAGGGATTAGCTTGTAAAGCATTAATTCTCTTCTCATGAAAATAGGAAAAAAAAACTATTGACATTTTCATCACACAAGGCTCATCACTTAACTTTTTCATGTGTAATACACTGTGAGGGGAAAATTCACCTAAGCAGGCAAAGTATGGGTTAAATTTACCATTGGGGCCATCCAGGATATTTTTTCATCCTCAGAACACTGTAGTGCTCTGCAAAGCAGCATATAACTCATTAGCACAATCTTGCTAATTGAATTTGATTTAGTGTCAACACTGTCACGGTCACATAGCAGCACACCAATAAAATTTCAGTCTGGCTTGCTGTGATCATTAAACCCAGTTATCTAACAACAGGAGCTTGGCCTCTGTGCTGTAGGTTGTCAGATCAAACTTGCCTGAACATTGGATTTTTACCCGGAGGCACATTGGGGAGAGGGAAGCTATTACTGCTTTAGGTTCCCTGGAAATTATTCGGACATTTCAAAAATTCTAGATAAAAAGCTAAGCTTATTGCCACTTTCCGTTGTGATCCCTTTTATTATCAAAGGCATTCACTAGCTGCTACATAAGACCTCAAAGGACGCCAATGCTATGGTATAAAGAAACTAAAAAAAGTATGTTTTAAGGCAATATCAGTGAATTTTTTGTACTTATTTTTCTCTCTTTTCACATTTCAAAGCCACTCATGCACAGAAACGATATATCAAGCAAGGTATATTTTTACATTTATGTACCAGAAGCAGAATTATATCTCATAATAAACTACACAACTTTATGGATGCATTTACCTATAATTCTCTTTTAAATTTTGATTTCTATTGAAAAAAAGTTATTATCATAGAAGAACGATTTCTAAAAATGGTTCCAAATGTAATTACTGTGCTTTCTTTAATGCAGCCAATAGGATTGTGGCTTTCATTTTGTAAACAGAAATAGATATTAAAGTGGAATTACAAGCTGAACCCTAACTAATCCTGAAAATGCTCCCTCCTATCTCCGTTCACCTATGCTCACTAACCTGTGTAAAAACAATAAAAGATGTATATGCTTACCTATTTTTAAGGTCCGTACACATGGTACAACGGTTGTACAACAACGATCGTAGAACCAGCTTGTTGTACGATTATCCGACCGTTAGTACGTGCAATTACAACAGCTGTTGTACAACAGTTGTACAACTGTAGTTGGATTAGCAGACTAGAAAACTTTGGGTGTACAACAAGCGGTCGTACGACTGTTGTATCGTGGGTACAGAGAAGTTGGTCCAACAAAGTTGTACGTGCAAAACAGGCATGTTCAGAAGTCAGGAACACCCGGAAGTGTCCATTCTGGGAAACCTACGTTCCTAATTCACAAATCACATGCACCTGAACTTCCTCGTTATACGCTCGTCACACGTCACTACTTTAGGCTTGCTTGTACGATCGCTTAGTGCATGTCAGTACGCGAGACACAACAGCCAACATCCGACTTGGTCCAAAGTTGGACATTCAGTTGTACAACAGTTGCACCCGTGTGTACGAGCCTTTAGATTGCTCCAGTCCGGTCATGTGATCCCCTGTGTAAACCAGCCTCTGCTGCAAAAGAGAGGAAAGAGCTCTCGATAATAGCTACTAAAGCCTGGAGAGATGATGTTACCCATAGACTCCAATGGTGAATGCATTGTCGGCGCTCCCTCATTTCCCCTCTAGCCGTCACTACCCATCAAAGGGGAGCTGATCATATGACCGGATCAGAGCAGCCAGATAATAGGCAAGTAGCTACATCCTAGTCACACAGGTTAGTCAGCATAGGTGTTAGGAAAGAGGAGGGAGCATTTTAAGATTAGTTTGGTTCATTCCAGAATTCCACGTTAAGTCTGCATCAAAGGGTCAGAGCCTCTAATTGTGAAATTTCTGTACATAAGTCCCAGAATGATTCAACCTGCTGTGACTATATGAAACGGTCTTGATTGTCCTATCTCTACATAAGAAAAAAACAGCACAGCAATGAGGACTCACCCTTATGCAGCAAGAAAGAGCCTTTCTGTGGAACATCTAGCTAAGAATTAGGAACACCTTTTGAGAGATATTGCCACTGGACACCTCTGAGATTTCAGAAACCCATGATTATCCATTGAGAGCATAAATGTTAAATTTAAGTACATAGACACTTGTTTGACAATTAAAAGTACATGTCAGTTATAAAAGTGGTCAATTATCATTTTGGTTTGTCAGTTTTCATAGCAGAAAAAGAGAATTAATGTTCCTGTAGTCTGCTGGTGAGTTGTATTTCTACAGACTCCAAATATTCCACTACATTCAGGGACTTTTAAGACAACATTTCAAGAATCATTGAAGCTGTTCTGAAGGCCAAAGTTTCTTCTTCTCTGTATTAGGTAAAAACTTGCATTAATATTTTAGTTATTCTATCCACTCCCTTTACCTCTTAAAGAGAAGTCTCCATGGATGCTTTATGTGCATAGTTATAAAAGTTGAACTGATTGCATGTATTACTTGCAGTTGAAATGCAAGTACAGCTAAAAACAGTTCGCTAGAGGTCATTCTATATTCAGCAGCATTATAATATACAGTATGTACTCTCCTGTTTCAGGTTCACTTTGATAATCTGCAATCTTCTACATCAGAAAGAAACTTTCTTTAAGCATTTGAAACATGACATGCACACGTCAATGATGAATCGACTATAGCCCAGCAGGATAATGTGTATACAAACTTCCTTTGTACGATACTGCAGACTTTCTGAACATTCAGCCAAAAGCTGCATAAATTATTACAACAGCAGTTTTAGGTCTGATTCGCAGAATCTAGAGGAAAGTAAAATGTTTGCGTTGTTCACAGCAACTAATTAGATTGTATAGGTATATGTTTCCTTTTTCAGGAAATTTCATAGAGCTTGTTTATCCAGCTATATAAAAAAAAAAAAACACATTCTGCCGTAGAAATCCATTCTGATGTGTTTCTAGGGATGATACTTTGCTCTTTTTTCAGCATGAGGACATTTCAGAGAATGTTTTGTATTTTCTGAATGAATGTAATGCATTCTCTAATTGGAGGAGGTAGAGAAACAGGTCACGCTTTCTACGTCATCCAATTAGAAAATGCTTGGTGACCTTGCCAAGCTGCCAACCTTATTTTCATCTACCAGGGGCATTGGCCAGGTATGGTATATACATAGTTACATTAGTCCAAGCTGAACCAATGTAACTATGTATAAAATATCCATACCTGGAATCCTGGAAGTTCAAAATAATTAGTCTTAAAGCAGACAGTCCAGGACTAATTATATGCGCATACCATTTTAGTCTCACCTGCAGTCACTCCACCTCCTTCTTTGAAACCCAGGCCACCATTCTAAAAAAAATATGTAATCATTGGCTGGGTTATTCCACATTGCTTTCTGGTCAGCCCACCAATGATGTCCACACCGCAGACACACCAAAGATCTGGCATTTTTATTTGGGAACTGTTAGATCTTACAAGGGTGGATGGATCAGGAGGGATTAACTGAAGGCAAGACTAAATAGCTCTCTGGAACTCATTGGGTGACACAACCTTCTCAGGTTGTATCTGTAAATTAGCTGACTAAATATTTGACTTACAAATTGATTTGCAAATGTTTTGGAAGGCACATGCAGAACTACATGCACCTGGGATTTTTAGTGTGTGTGCGTCTGCTTTAAATTATTATAAGTTTTCATGCACACAGGATGTTAAAAAAACTTCCTAAAAATGTCAGTAGCTTATCAGTGATTTTTTCAGATTTTATCAGCGTTATGTTATCAGTGTTTTTGCATGTTTTTTCACTTTTTTTTGAGTTTTTTTGCGTTTTTAAAGGGCCAGAGTTTTTTTTTTCCTCAATTGATCTAAAACGTCCAAAAACATTGAGGACCAGCATTTAGCCGCGTTTTTGAGCGTTTGAGTGCTTTTACAGCTGAAAAATGTCTCTCAGAACCCACTGATCTTGGGTTTTTTTACAGCTCAAAACCACCCCAGTCAAAAACAGTTGATAACAGCCTATAGGATAACATGATGGGGAGTTTATTGAATGTAGGAAAAAACATCTGAAGCGAAAAACAGCAGCTGTAAAACAGACAAAAAATGTCCTGTGTGCATGAAACCTAAATGTGCAGGCTCAACTACAAAAGATTTATATTTGCAACCTTATTTAGCATAACACTTTGTCCGAGGTCGACTTTAGGTTCTGGAGATCACCTAAATGTTTGTTCCCTCGCCTTTTACTCTTTGCTACAATTACATTTTCAAACAAAATAAATGATAGCTAATATGGCAATAAGTATAAATCTTGTCTTTAGGACAAAATGTTTAGTCTATTTGTGACTTTGTTTTGCCTTTAAATGTCAAAAGGTACAACAAAACTAACGGAAACCTCAATGGTTCTTGGGGCTGAAAGTTTTTTTTTTTAAGAAAGTGTGTATGCCTACAATATAATTTGTCAGTTTGTGAAAAGACAGTTTAGAGAGAACACTTCAGTCATTTTCTAGCAACAAGTTCAGTTTTTGATGCTAGATACCGCCTAAGTTGGGGTAGCATAATGCTGGCAGAGGCAGCTGTTTTGTTTATAATGCCATATAAGAACTGGAATGTGCTGCAAATGCCTGGTGAACTCTCATTTAGGTATTAATTCTACTACATAATGCCTTTCCAATATTTTTGTAGCAAAAAAAGCTAAAGTAAAACCATTATACAGCACATTTTCATGTTACCAATAGGTTTAGAAGTAAGCTTGCATTAAAGCTTGCTTTTTATGATGCCACATGAAATGCAATAATTTATATAAAATCTGCTGTAATGTATATTTCATTGACTGTAAATACATGTACATAAAAATGCAAGCAATGCTATATAATATTTTGCTAACTTCAGCTTACTGTGCAAGCGTGTATGCAACCTGTCATATTTATGACTGGATGCAGCAAGTGTACTACAAAAAGTCACTATAATTACCTTTCTTTATGGTCATGCAACAATGTGATCAAGCCCTTATATTAGAAGAAAAGCTTTTTGTGGCAGTAATTAAAACTGCAGTTCTGAATTTAAAATGGTAACCCAGAGTCCTGTACATCCCCATATTATTAATATTGCATACACATACTTCACATGGTAAAACAATCTTAAGAGCATAAAGGACTCTTTTAGCTGATAATCACACAAAGAAGATGCTTCCATTAGTGCACTGAAGGGGGAAGAGATGAGAATTCTTCAGTTAGGGTCAGAGATGGATCCCCAAGGGTATTGGACCCAGGGGCACATTTTCTACACCATAGTTACAATATTGACTTACGGATCAATCTTTTGCTGTAGTCTATGTTCAGTACAATATAGGGACTTCTTTTTATAACACATCAAATAGTAGGAATGAAACTTATCATATAAGCCAGTTACAAGATCTAACGGTGCTTGAACATTTAATATTGTCAAATATAATTTGGACCCTCTGGGATTGATTTACTAAAACTGGAGAGTGCAAAATCCGGTGCAGCTGTGCATAGAAACCAATCAGCTTATAACTTGAGTTTGTTTAACCACTTGCCACCCAGGCCAATTCTGACACTTTGCTCCTACAAGTAAAAATCATAATTTTTTTGCTAGAAAATGACTCAGAACCCCCAAACATTATGTATGTCTTTTTTAGCAGTGACCCTAGGAAAAAAAATGGTGGTCACTGCAACTTTTTATCTCACATAGTATTTGCGCAGTCATTTTTCAAACGTGTTTTTTTTTTGGAAAAAAAAACTGTCATGCTTTAAAAAAACAGTAAAATATCCCAATTTTTCATAATGTGAAAGATGATGTTAGGACGAGTAAATAGATACCTTACATGTCACGCTTTGAAATTGTGCACACTGGTGGAATGGCGCCAAACTTCGGTACTTAAAAAAAATCCCCATAGGCGACGCTTTAAATTATTTTACAGGTTACAAGTTTAGAGTTACAGAGGAAGTCTAACATTTGCAGCAATACCTCACAATGTCGTTAACATATGCAGAGGCGACTTACGTATGCGTTTGCTTCTGCGCGTGAGCTCGTGGGGACGGGGGCGCTTTAAATTTTTTTCTTTTTTATTGTTTATTTTACTTTTATTTTTCTATTTTGACACTTTTTTGTTCCTTTTTTTTTATTACTTTTATTCCTATTACAAGGAATGTAAACATCCCTTGCAATAGGAATACTGCGTGACAGGTCCTCCTTACAGCGAGCTCCGGGGTAAATAAGTCCCCAGATCTCTCCTCTAGGCTGGAAAGCCTGAAAAAAAAAAAGGTGATCCAGGCTTCACAGCCTGAGCGGCCAGCCTTCGAAAGATCACAGAGACTCTGGGAACCATCTGGCCTGCCGGAAATCTCTGTCATCAACATCCGGCATGGACGGATTCCTTCTCCCTCTCGCCGATCGTTCCGGTGATTCAGGAGAAGCACCGGAGGGCGGCGGGAGGGGGGCATCCCCTCTCGCTGCCTGTAAGTATGATCAGGAGGTTGAACAGCTGCTATGATTGTTCTTACGGTGCGGGGAATCACTGCCTCTAAAAGGAGATATATGAATGGTGCCTGGAGCTGCAGGTATCATTCAGATATTCCCACTCAAAGTCTGCAACATCATATGATGTCGCATGAGCGGGAAATGGTTAATAAAGCTTTGACAAAAAGAAAAAACTGGAAGCTGATTGGTTTCTATGCAGAGCTACACCAGATTTTGCACTCTCCAGTTTCAGTAAATCATCCCCTGTGTGTCTCCAAAGGGATATGTGGGATCCACTAAACAGCATTTAGTCTTCACCAGGACAGGATTACTGTCGTTTACTGCACCACAGACAGTGGATGAACTCTTCCTTTTCTGTACAGGGCACCAAGGAATTTAATCACTATTATGTTTTATTGTTGCCTGCATTCCCACTGGGCAGATTCTTCTCATATTCTGCCCCTGTGACTATGATCAGGGGGGCAGAAAGTGAGTTGAAATCTGCTCAAACATGATCGTGGCTGTAAACTATTCCCAAAAATGGCATAAAAACATATCTAAACTCAAAAACAAAAATATAATATATTGCAGCTAACTTTTTTCCTTTATTTTCACCTATTGATTCAGCTAGTAACATGACTTCTGTTTTAGGGTGGCTCACTCCTCCATAGTCAACCTGTTAGATGAACTAGTAGATTTAAGGGAACTTTAAAAAGGTGATTACCAAATTAAAGCCTAACTCCAAAAACACTTTTTAAGAAATTTCAGCAACAGTGTTTTCCCATTTGGGATGTGCTTTATTTTTTAAGTGAATAAAAGCTGACCATTGTAAGAGCCCCTATCAATGTTACATGGTTTCCCCTAATCCATAAGCTTCTATTTATGTTGGACAGCTTGGTCTGTTAAAGGAAACCGAAAAATAATTTATTGGCAGGATTAACAGGTAATACATCTATTTTATGGGTGGCTTCAGAAAAACAAACTGGAGGATTCAATAAAACATTTATGTCACTTTTCTGGTGGGCAAACATTTTAGCAAATGTCAGAAGTTCCTACTACCTTTACTTTAAGAACCTGTTGGCTGAAACAGATTCTTTGAAAATGACTGCCAGTAGGAAACTGGTGGTAATTAAGACCAACTCTGAACTGGTGTGCAGAGGTATGCCAGGGCTTAGAGTATGGCATGTCTGTACCGGTAATAAAAGTAGGCTATATCTCTGACCCCATTCAGCTGTTGGAAAGTAGAGTTCCCAGCTGAAAGCTAAATTGAAATAAATGGACCAGGGATAGTAATTTCATTGTCCTAATTTGGTGATATCTATACATGGGAACTGATAGCTCACTGAGAAGGTGGACCTGATGAGGAAATATTCCTCATGGCCATAGGCTGTGTTGGGTGGGCGGAGCCTGGTGGGTGAAAATGCTTTTGGACTTAATAGTGGCTATGGATTCGCCCACTGCCCTGTAATGTCATCAAAAGTTGTATGTGAAACTAGTCTCCCAGTTCCCCATCATTCTCCACCCACCCCATTACAAAGCTCTTTGTCCATGTGACTGTTTGTGTGATGGATTTTCTGACCCCTTTAGTAGACTCCAACAGATTCATGTACCTGTTTCTGACAGAAACATGAATTTGGTACAACACTGACAATTTTGGTTCACGGCCTGATGAAATTCTAAAGAATATCTATGAATTTCCCCCTGAGATTGCTGTGTTAATGATATTGACAGGCTGCTATGTCATTTTTGATTTTGCTCATAGTACCACTTTAACCACTCATCAACCATATCGTGCAGATATATGGCGGCAAGTTGGCTTCGCTGCACAAAGGCAATCCGCTCAGCTGCAGTTTCAGGCAGGCGCGCGCACCAAGAGTGGGGCCATGGGTCGGGCGGACTCGATGCTCGCTGGCGACTCACGATCGCCTGTTAGAGAGGAAGAACTGGAAACCCCCAATGTAAACATGACGGTTCCCCGTTCTGACAGGCGGCATGATAGAGATCTACTGATCCCTGTAATCGGGATCAGTTAGATCTGTCATGCCCATGCCAGCCCAGACCCCATACAGTTAGAACACAGTGAAGGAACACAGTTAACCCCTTGATCGCCCCTACAGGTTAACCCCTTCCCTGCCAGTGACATTTATACAGTAATCAGTGGCTATTTTTAAATCTGATCGTTGTATAACTGTCAATGTTCCCAAAAAAGTGTCAAAAATGTCTGATATGTCCGCCGCAATATAGCAGCCCCAATAAAAATCACAGATCGCCGCCATTATTAGTAAAAAAAAACAAAATTGTAAAAACGCCATAAATTAATTCTCATAGTTTGTAAACGCGGCAACTTTGGTTTGGTTGCCCAAACCAATCAATATAAGCCTATTGCAATTTTTTTTTATCACAAATATATGTAGAAGAATATATATCCGCCTAAACTGATGAATACATTTGATTTTTTATATTTTTTTGGACATGTATTATAGCAAAAAGTAAAAAATATTGTTTGTTTTTTTTTCAAAATTGTTACTCTTTGTTTGTTTATAGCGGCGATCAGAAGTGATGCAGAGGTGATCAAATATGACCAAAAGAAAGCTCTGTTTGTTGGAAAAAAAGGACGTCAATTTTGTTTGGGTACAGAGTCGCATGGGCGCGCAATTGTCAGTTACAGCGATGCGGTGCCGAATCGCAAAAGTGCTCTGGTCAGGAAGGGGGCAAATCCTTGCAGGGCTGAAGTGGTTAAGTTGCAACTGTGGCTTCTGATCCTAGGTTGAGTTCTCACCGCAATGCTGATGGCTCATATTCTATAAACAAGTTGTGATGAAAGTAGGTAGCATTCAAGCATATACAAAATGGGAATGGTTAGAGTGGTAACACTGGCATAGGTCAGAGCAGGATTGTTGAGACCTCACAGAGCTAATTAATAGCGGACTTCTGTGCTTTCAAAAAACAGTTATCTATTTTGTTATATATCCTAGTCTTACCATCTTCAACCAAATCAGAACATCAGGACATTTCTTGATGAAGAGGAATAAGGGAAACCAAGTAGATATACTCACTGTTGTTCCAGGGAACCACAGTGCCAAAAGAGCCTTGACACAGCCATGGGATTTGGGAGGCAACTGCAGAAACATGGCTAGGTTTGTTAAAAGCCTTCTAAAAATTTTCCAAGAACATTGACATTTTACAAACGTAAGGAACATTAATTCATCTTTATTTTTTATAATGTTATTACAAGATCTAAGCAAGAGCCTTTCTTGACAACAAGGGAATAATATAAATGTAATTAAATACACAATTCTCTGGAATAGCCCAAACTGAATTTGTCATAGGTTGAAAAACATAGCCCTTAGGTTCATCATGGTGGTAGTTGTAGTGAAGAAAGGTAGATGGCATAGCCTCAAAAGCAGAAATCACTGGAAAAGATGGCTGAAAATTAAAGCAATTACCAAATATTTATGTAGCTGATCCAGACAGTCCCTGGAATTCCTTAATTTTTTGACCCCGTAGGGAAGTGTGGGTTTTCTAGCTTAGATGTTGTTGCAAAGCATTTTATTCCATAGAAAGAAGATTATATGAGTGCGAGCCAATGGATACTTAAAGGCATTTCTTATTACTATAAAAATACTGTGCTTTCTCTACAGAGCAGTTCACTACAAGTAGTAAACAACAGAATAACAGAAGTATTATTACAACTTTGCGCTTGTGCCATGGGCATTCACAGCTATGCATACTTTTTTAAGATGCCTATTTGCATTCAGTTCATCACACCACTGCATGTGCCACAACATCCATACTGAGTTTGTAAACATCCAGAAATACATTCATATCATGCCTATAAAGGTGTAACAGCAAACACATTTTACCTTCATATGTCTTACAATAATATTGTGATAGTAGTATAATCTAACTATAAGGGCCCTTTTACATGGGTGGACCGATCAGGTCCGCCTGTCAGTTTTTCATATAGACCCCCATTGGATCCTCCATTCTCGTCTATGGAGCGGCAGGTATCAACGGACATGTATCCATTGACAACTGCTGACACCCATTCCGATCCTGCTAAAAACAGACGTATGGAAATCTGTTCCCCATCTGTCTGCAAGATTGGATGGCAGTAGGGTGAACAGGACAATGGACAGGCGGTCCATTTACATCTGACCACCCATGGAGGAAAGCAGGCTATGTCCGCTCTGTATAAGCGGAGCAGACACAGACCAGCCATCTGACTGCTCAGCGGACAAATTTCCAGCTAAAGCAGGCACACCCAACGTAGCCCGCCCTGTGTGTAAGGGGCCTTAAAAGACACAATGCGGAGGATTTACTAAGTCTGGAGCAGCTGTGCATAGCAACCAATCAGTTTCTAGCTTTCATTTTCAAGGCTTAAGGGTCCTTTCACACGTACGGACCGTTCATTTCATCAGTTCAGTCATGTCAAAATGGATGAAGTATTCATCAGTTTTTCATTGGTGCTCATCGGTTTTTCATCCATTTTTCATCAGTTTTTCATCCATTTTTTTCATCACTGCGCATCAGTTTTTCATCTATGGTCATCCGTTTTTCATCAATTTTTTTTACACCCACTACCAATGCAAAAACTGATGAAAAACTGACCATTCATCAGTTTACATTCGATTTTCGTCCAATCCGTTTTTTGGATGGATGAAAAATAGGGCTTTCATCCGTTCAAAAAAAAAATGTTGACTGAAGCGGGTGAAAACGGATTCAAATGAATGATCATCCATTGTCATTAGTTTTTCCATAGAGATGTATTGATGTCCGTTTTTCATCCATCAATGGATGGATGAAAAACGGACGAACGGTCCATATGTATGAAAGGGGCCTAACTGAACAAAGCAGAAGTTATAAACTGATTGGTTATTACTCACAGCTGCTCTGGATCCTCTCTGCTCCGGTTTTAATAAAATTCCCAAATGAGTCCTGATAGTCTTTATATTTAAACTCACTGACAATATGGGGTTAATTTACTAGACGCAAATGGATTGTTCACTTTGCTAGTGCAGCGGCATTCTGCAACAGAATTAATCAGAGAGCTTAGTGAATGAGGTGAAGCTCTGACTTCCTTCATCCAATCAGCAAAAAAAGCTCTGGGGAAAGTACCATTGCAGAGTGCAATTTCCTTTGCAAAGTGAGCAGTGTGTTTGCCTTTAGTAAATTAACCCCAATACCCCTAGACTAATATGTCTAGAGGTACACTATATTGTCCTTCAGCTTTTGGCATTTGCAAAGGGTAGGAAGGAACTGGGTCATACAAGGATAACAGCCAGGTATCAGTTTAAAACATTATACAGAGTCAGCTTTTATATGGAATTACCCAAGTACAGCCAGGTCCATAAATATTGGGACATCAACACAATTTAATCTTTTTGGCTCTATACACCACAACAATGGATTTGAAATTAAACAAACAAGGTGTGCTTTAAGTGCAGACTTTCAGCTTTAATTTGAGGGTATTTACATCCAAATCAGGTAAACGGTGTAGGAATTACAACAGTTTGTATATGTGCCTCCCACTTTTTAAGGGACCAAAAGTAAGTGGCAAATGGACTAAACCTACATTTATGGGAGTTTAATTTCGACTTTCAGACGTGAATTTCGTGTGGAACAAACAAATTAAAGTTTAGGTAACAACACCACATATCTCGGTTTTTCTAATTTAACACAACTACAGGGTTATAAATACCTGGACCGACATGAACCCATTAAGGTATATTTTCGACTGAGACATATTACAAAATTTGACTATGGACCGACAATAGGAACATACTGGGTCAAGGAAGGATGGGAAACGTTTACGGTTTTCGACTTCCTGTTATATCACATGGAGATCTGTATAATCAGATCCCCATAACCCCAATTAAATGATTTCCGTTTGTGTGACGAGTGAAACGTTTCCTTTAACGTGAGACGTTACCATGAAAGGGGTCTCGAAAAAAACGACTAACCTACTTCCTTCAGTC
>BLSH010495938.1:846117-916535 GCA_018402905.1 Glandirana rugosa | reverse complement strand
ATCACCTGACCTGAATCTGATTGAGCATGCATTTCACTTGCTGAAGACAAAACTGAAGGGAAATTGCCCCAAGAACAAGCAGGAACTGAAGACAGTTGCAGTAGAGGCCTGGCAGTGCATCACCAGGGATGAAACCCAGCGTCTGATGATGTCTATGCGTTCCAGACTTCAGGCTGTAATAGACTGCAAAGGATTTGCAACCAAGTATTGAAAAGTGAAAGTTTGATTTATGATTGTTAATCTGTCCCATTACTTATGGCCCTGAGTGTAGTTACCACATACTATTCAAACTAGAAACTATGCTCAGAGCAAAATTTATTTAACCACTTCAGCTCCGGAAGGATTTCCCACTTTAGGACCAGAGCACTTTTTGCGATTCGGCACTGCGTCGCTTTAACTGACAATTGCGCGGTCGTGCGACGTTGTACCCAAACTAAATTTGCGTCCTTTTTTCCCCACAAATAGAGCTTTCTTTTGGTGGTATTTGATCCCCTCTGTGTCATTTCTGATTGCCGCTATAAACAAAAGAAGAGCGACAATTTTGCAAAAAAACCCAAATTTCTTACTTTTTGCTAAAATACAAATCCAAAAAAAAAAATATAAAAAAACATTTTTTTCTATCGGTTTTGTTCGATTTATATTCTTCCTCATATTTTTGGTAAAAAAAATCGCAATCGGCATTTATTGATTGGTTTGCGCAAAAGCTGCCGCGTTTACGGATGATGAGAATTAATTTCTGGGGTTTTTATTTTTTTTTATTTTTTACTAGTAATGGCGGCGATCTGCGATTTTTAGTGGTACTGCGATATTTCAGCGGACATGTCGGACCATTTTGACACTTTTTTGGGACCCTTGGCATTTATACAGCAATCAGTGCTATAAAAATGCACTGATTACTGTGTAAATGCCATTGGCAGTGAAGGGGTTAACCTGCAGGGGGCGTTCTAAGGGTTCACTGTGTTCCCTGGGCGTGTTCTAACTGTAGGGGGACTGCCCTGGCTGGGGAAGGGGGATGATCACAGCTTCCTTTTACAGGAAGGCTGTGATCATCGCCCTTCCCCCTTCAACAGAACGGATGTCTGTGTTTACATACACGGACCTCCGTTCTTTCAGTGCGGGGAAGCCATCGCGGGTAGCCAGCGGCGATCGAGTCTGCCCTACCCGCTCCCTGGCTCCCCCCGAACACATTGAGCGTGCGTGCGCGCCTCCGGCGGCGTGCGCCGCTCACAATGCTAGTTATCGCGGCCTCCGTCCTGTGACGGCGGTTCGCGATAACGAACCACCTTGTCACCGTCACTCTGCGGCGGGCGGTCGGCAAGTGGTTAAATATTTATAATACATACCATAGAGCAATGGGTGGATTTACTAAAGGCAAATAGGCTGTGCACTTTGGAGCTGCAGTTGCATTAATTTTACCCCAAAAAAAAAGCAAATGCGGTAATGGTTTACTGTTTTTCATTATCCAATCACGTGCCAGCCTTGCACCTGAATGGGTATTCTTTACAAAGTGAAGCTTTATCCCCATTGTCTCTATAACCCAACGTAAGCATGATTGCTGTAAGCTTTTTTATTGATAAGCTGCTGTTACTTCACTATGCACATAGTGGGGATGATTTACTAAATAAAAACAGGCTGTTCACTCTGCAAAGGAAGTTGGTACTCTGCAAGAGAATTTTCCCTGGAGCTTAGTGAATGTGGTGAAAATTCACTTTGCATAGAATACCTAATCATATGCAAGGAAAAATATGCATTTTTGCTTTCACATGATTAGATGATGAAAGTCAGCAGAGTTTCACCTCATTTATTAAGATCTAGGGATAATTCCATTGCAAAGCACAACTTCGCTTGCAAAGTGCAGTTGTTTAGCCTTTAGTAAATCAACCTCAGTGACTGCACATTGCACAGCTAAGAAAAAGAGCTTATATCTTATGTTTTAGTACAAAATAGGACTGCTCATTCTGTTAGGATCAAACAACAACGATGGCATCATCTGGTATTGTCAGACATCAGCAAAAATCCAACATTTAAGGGAAAAGTCCAGCCCTCAAGCTGTTACTCCAAAATGAGGGAAGAACATGTTTATACTCTAATCTGGAAAAATGTCACTAGTCAGTGGTGTATGCAGGTCCAACAGCTTACTAGTGCCTGTAGCCATCAATGGATTTTTGTTTTTATTATATTTTATTGAGATGAGCTGATGACAGCTAATTGTTGATTGGATGAAAGATTTCTGGGGCACATTTTGACCATAATGTTATTTTTACTAAAGAGCAATCATTGTAGAAAATGTTACATACAGTACATATGGTAGTTTAAAAAGACATGCAGAATAATAGATGATGAGCAGAAATGCATTAAAATTGACTGAATTATAAGACCTCCAGAAAAGCACACAACATATAACAGAATTCATTTTGATAATTTGCTACTGTGCACGAATGTTAGCAGATTGGGCTGTAGCTGCTGAAACATGGTAAATGGATGTATTCCGAATTGGAAATCACAGACACCACATAATTAGAAATAATGGCATCAGCTATGACTGAACCTTTTGTTAGGCATAAGATGTTCAGCCAAAACAAAGCAGGAACTTTCTTTGTGTGACAGACAAGTGTAAAAAATGTACATTTCATTCTAAGTAAACAGCCCAACAACATACTAAATGCATAATACATTTCCTTATCTTGGATTTCAAATAACTGAATCTATTAAAATAAATCACTATAGTACTTACTGTAGCCTAATGGGCACTGTCAATCCATGAAGTGTCCTAACATTGGTACAAATCCAAAATTTGAATCAAAACTCAGAGACTTCTCATCATGTCAGCTTTTAGAGAAATCTATTCTAATAGAAAAGGAGCATAGTATTTTAAAAATGAAAAACTGCTGAAATCACAGAAAGGAATCACAGACATCATCTTTTAGTTTCTTGTTATTTTTCATACTAAGAAGCAGGTACAAACAATACCTTTTTTTGGTGACTTAAAAGAGAAGTATGGTATTTGTTTTTGGTTATTTTTTTTCTGTCCAATGCTTCATCTGTCCCCTGCCAGCTCTAAGAATGAGAACCGAGTGATCAAATACTGCCGATCGCTCAGTTCTCAGAGCTCCGTGAGCAGAGAGCTTCTGACTGTCAGTCACCGGCTCCCTGTCCTGCGTACCCATGCTCACTGGAGCGCTGGGCTGTGGAGGGGGCAGGAGAGGCTGGTTTAGGTTTTCAGCGGCTCGCTGAGATGCTGAGCCGAGTGTTGGTCCAGGCATGTGGGCAGATCCCGACCATATGGTCGCAATCTTTCCCGAATCTGGACCGGCTCTGTGGCATTAGCCACAGCCTGCTGTCTGCTGAAAACGGGTCACAGAAGTGCAGAACTGCACTCCTGTGATCCATAAGAGAAGTACAGCCAAACGAGCTTTGACTGTACTTCTCCTTTAACTACTTGCCGTTCATCCACAATAGTTTTACTGTGTGCAAGCAGCACAGGCAGGTGGAACATTGTACCTGTACGTCACTGCCTGTCTCCTGGGTTTGGGGCACACATGTGCACGCCCCCTGCCAACCAGTGCTGTGTTTGGATACAGCACAAGTTTTGCAGCAGATTTCAGCCAATGATTTTGACTGAAATCAGCTGATCTGCTGTGTCCAATCACAGACAAAGTTCTGTGTTTATAAAAACACAGAACTCTGTGTGCATAGGAACAACAAAACAGCCAGACCAGAAAGTAAAAGCAGCACACATTATACATTGTTAGGCACACAGTTAACATTTTGCCCCTAGATGTTAGCACCTTCCCAGCCAGTGTCATTAGTACAGTGTCAGTGTACAGTATTCTCACTGATCACTAGTTATGTCAGTGTCAGTTAGTGACCCTCCCAGATAGTGTCTGTTAGCGCCAGATTTCCCGCCTCCCTATAACAGTCACACTATAAGTCGCTAATTATCACCATTACAGTTTAGCATCTATAACTGCGTAAATTCCAGTATATATACCATAGTTTTTAGATGATATAACTTTCACACAAATCAATTACTATACACATATTGGTATTTTTTTTTGTTTACCACAGATACATTTTGGCCTAAGTTTATGAAGAAATTTTATTTTATTAGATTGTTTATGACAGAAAGTAGATATCTTTTTTTTTTTTCAAAATGTTCTTTTTTTGGTTTATATATAAAAAAAAAAAAAAAAGACCCAGAGGTGATCAAATACCCCAAAAGAAACCTCTATTTGTGTGGAAAAAAATTATATACATTTAATTTGTGTACAGTGTTGCATGACTGCAATTACCAGTAAAAGTAGCACAGTGCTGAATAGCAAAAAATGCCCTGGCCATGAAGGGCGTACAACCATCCAGAGATCAAGTGGTTAAGTAGATGCTCAAAATCAAAAGAAACCTGTTTTGTATTTCCAAAAGTTTGTTGTTTTGTTTATAATCGTGATGTTGTTATGAAATTATACAGCCAATCCAGACAGAAATGGTTTGAGACTGATCAATGAGCTTTCAGAAGATTCCTTGGTAGGCCCAGCTCCCTAGGAGCTTCCCCACACCAAATTATTTGTGGGATCTCCCTAATCCTGACTAGCACGTAATAACATAAGCGTAAAAAAAAAAAAAAGTTGTAAATAAATGAATAAATCTAAACAAACAATAATTGAAACAACAACAGATAATTGAGGATCAAAAGAAACTCCATCTTGTGGCTCTTATGTGTTTATTTTATCTGCTCTAAGGTGGGTGAATTACAAACTTTTGTCACGTTAGTATAACATTCTGGAAAAATCGCACTCCATCTTCGGTGATAATTTTCTGAATTGTTGGAGAGGCTGCACCCATTGGTGGTTTTGTCCAGTTATACAAACTTATTGACAGCATACAGTCAGTACCGGTTGGTTTAGCACCTTGGACCCTCCTTTTCCATTGTACAGATATCCAACAGGCTGATATGTCAGTTAAACCTCATGTATTAAAAGTGACCATGATCTTTTATCTCATTGCTTTGGAAAAAATGAATCCCCATCCTTTAAAATGGAATTCCAGTTAGAACCTAACTAACTCTAAACCTGCTCTCTGCCACATTTTAAGCCTAATCTATCTAGCCCTGTAAAGCAAAATTCGATGTACTTACCTGGTCTGCAGCCGCTTCGGTACCACGCTGAGCTGTCAACTGTGCCCCCAGTTTGTAGGTGTGTGCAGGAGAGGTAGCCAACAATAGAAGCCCCATAGTAACTCTATGGGTGATGTCACTTCCCAGCCATAGACGGTTCTCTTCTGCACACAGCATCTGCCACTGGAGACCAGATTTTTGCTTTAGAGGATTAGATAGATTAGGCTTAGAATGGGGCAAAGAGAAGGTTTAGCGTTGGTTAGGTTCTGAGTGGAATTCCACTTTTAAACACTGGTTTCACAAAATATCAAATCCACATTATGGAGGAACTAACGCATACCTCCTGAGACACTCATGACCACTTTCCTAATGTGTGGTACATATAGTATGAGGCGCAATCAGCCCGGTGGATGGTCCTAAAGACAAATAATGCACCGCATACTAGCTAATTATGAAATACTCACCTTAGAACGAAGCACCCGCAGGGCTGCCCGGTCCCCGCAGGGAGCGGACATCTTTGCTGTGTGCATTCTCCTGGGTTTGCGGCTCCGTCGCTGTGAGTGGCCCGGAACCGTGAGACATCACTCCCGTGCATGTGCGAAGCCCGTCTGGGACTTTCCGGCAGGGACCAGCGATATGCATCTGGCCTTTGCCGTGTTATCACGGCGCATGCGCCGTGACATCAGCGGCTGCATTGCAAGTGGAATATCTCCTAAACCACACAGGTTTAGGAGATATTCATTTTACCTACAGGTAAGCCTTATTATAGGCTTACCTGTAGGTAAAAATTACTTTAGGGGGGTAGACAACCGCTTTAAACAAAAGGTTTTATGCACTATGAAGGATCCTTTCTTTTTATATATAAATGAGTACATAATGGAACCTTGAGAGCATGTTCGGAGGACGTGTCCAATATCTACCTATTGTGGGAATAGTTCTGTTTTTGACTTTTCAGAAAGGCCAAATAATATCTGGTAGCTGACCCTCATTATGGGAAGCACAGTGGTGGTTTAAGTTCACCACAGAGGGTGATCATTTTATATCACATGGTGGATTTTCTGGATAAAGACTCTGATGTTACCATGGGTTACATTGGATTGCACTGGAAATATAAAGGATGCGAACTTTCGTCATTGCATAAGCAAGAATTGATACATACACTATATTACAAAAAATTGGGACACCTGTCTTTACACGCACATGAACTTTAAAGGCAACCTTTTGCAGCTATAACAGCTTTAACTCTTCTGGTAAGGCTTTCCACAAGATTTAGGAGTGTGTCTATGGGAATATTTGACCATTCTTCCAGAAGTGCATTTGTGAGGCACTGATGTGGAGGAGAAGGCCTGACTTGCAGTCTCCGCTCTAATTCATCCAAAAGGTGTTCTATCGGGTTGAGTTCAATACTCTGTGCAGGCCAGTGATATTCCTCCAACCCTAACTTTCTCATCCATGTCTTTATGGACCTTGCTTTGTGCCCTGGTGCGCAGTCATATTGGAAAAGGAAGGAGCCATCCCCAAACTTTTCTCACAAAGTTGGGAGCATGAAATTGTCCAAAATGTCTTGGCATGCTGACGCCTTAAGAGTTCCCTTCACTGGAACTAAGAGGGTAAGCCCAACCCCTGAAAAACAACCCCACACCATAATCCCCCCTCCAGCAAAAGATTTAGACCAGTGCACAAAGCTAGGTCCATAAAGACATGGATGAGCGAGTTTGGGGTGGACGAACTTGACTGGCCTTGAACTTGACTGACCTCAACTCGAAAGAACACCTTTGGGATCAATAAGAGTGGAGACTGCGAGCCAGGCCTTCTTGTCCAACATCAGTGCCTGACCTCACAAATGTGCTTCTGGAAGAATGGTCAAACATTCCCATAGACACACTCCTAAACCTTGAGGACAGCCTTCCCAGAACAGTTGAAGCTGTTAAAGCTGCAAAGGGTGGGCCAACTCAATATTGAACCCTATGGACTAAGACTGGGATGCCATTAAATTTCATGTGTGTGTAAAGGCCGGTGTCCCAATACTTTTGGTAATATAGTGTATATGTTGTTTGCATTTGTGTCTTATATTTAGTCTTAACTTTATTTGTTGTTTAGATTTATTCATTTATTTAAAACAAATTTGTACTTGCCATTATGATATTTACTTAGTTATATGTTGTGCTGGGCTCTGAGTACAACTTTTTAAATATATCTTTATGAGATATTAGCACAGCAGCTGGAGGGTAATAAGAGTATAGGGTAGTGATTAAAGATACTAGCTCAGAGTGTATCAAAATCTTTTTAGCACCAGATATTAGCAGTATTTACTAGAGTTTTCACACCAGAGAAATTTAAAAGGGACCTTGTTAGGAATGCAATTTTATTAATTATCTTTAGACACAAGAGAGTAATGCAAACATCGAGGCCAAAGACATAGCCAAATTTCCATCTATAAATAATAAATAGGCAGCACTCCAAACGGGTAACCTTTTGATTTTTATATGTATTTATGAAAGAAAGCACCATACAGAGACATAATAGTACAACAGAGCACACGCGCAAGCTCTTCCCACAGTTCTTCTAGACAAAGGCAAACTCTCAGCTACACGCATTCTATGCATTTATATTAGAACAAGGAGGAGATCCAGGCTAAAAGCACCGCAACTATTTAGCAATGGTGAGATGCCAAAGGATGTGGTGGTTATCTGTTAATCTGTTTCTTTAACCACTTCTGCCACGGAAGGATTTCCCATGTTAGGACCAGAGCACTTTTTGCGATTCAGCACTGCGTCGCTTTAACTGACAATTGCGCGGTCATGCGACGTTGTGCCCAAACTAAATTTGCGTCCTTTTTTTTCCATAAATAGAGCTTTCTTTTGGTGGTATTTGATCATCTATGTGTCACTTCTGATCACCGCTATAAAAAAAAGAGCGTAAATTTTGCAAAAAAAATGTATTTCTTACTTTTTGCTAAAATACATATCCAAAAAAGAAAATATAAAAAAACAAATGTATTCATCAGTTTTGGCCAATATCTATTCTTCTACATATTTGTGGTAAAAAAAATTGCAATCTGCGTTTATTGATTGGTTTGAGCAAAAGTTGCCTTGTTTACAAACCATGAGAATTGATTTATGGCGTGCTTACTATTTTTTTTTTTTTTACTGGTAATGGCGTTGATTTGCGATTTTTATTGTGGCTGTGATATTGCGGCAGACATGTCGGACATTTTTGACACTTTTTTGGAACCATTGACATTTATACAGCGGTCAGATCTAAAAATAGCCACTGATAATTGTATAAATGTCACTGGCAGGGAAGGGGTTAACCTGCAGGGGGCGATCTAAGGCTTAACTTTGTTCCCTAGGCGTGTTCTAACTGTGAGGGGGCTGGGCTGGCAGAGGAATAAGAGATCTAACTGATCCCGGTGACAGGGATAAGTAGATCAGTGTTATGTCCCTGTCAGGTGCTGCTATTGAAAGCGATCTCGGGTCGCTGGCGGACATCGAGTCCGCTCAACCTGAGGCCACACTCTTGGAACTCGTGGCGGGCGCGAGGGCATGCCGGCGGCTGTGTGCGCTCACCCTCCTAGCCACACGTGCACAAATCGCCATTTATAGATGGCGATTTGCGTTATGCTGCCACTTTGCAGCAGTAAATGCACGGAAGTGGTTAAAAGGTCAACCAAATGATCTTTTAGTTTGGGAGAGAACACTCTGGGGTTGATTTACTAAAGAAGTAGACTGTCCACTTTGTAAAGTGAATGGTCACTTGGCTTAATAAATAAGATGAAGCTGTGTTCACTTTGAATACATAATGGTGTGAAAGGAGGGATGCAAGATTTTTGCTTGCACAATATTAATTCGATGTCTGCCATTAAATATGCTGAGCACAATTCCGTAATGCACTGCCCTGTTTCTCCACATTAGAATTAAAATGCGTGGGCCAGTGTGTATGCAGTAGAAACAACCTCCACAGTCTTGGGATACCTCCATTACTAAACAAAATGTGGATTGTCGGGCATTTCATGCAGTACTCTTTTATTTTATCTTCCAAAAGTGTATACTGTAGAGTTGCACATGTGTGCATTAGTGAGAAACACAAATCTCTGAATGGTCATCTGACCAACACAAACCACTGACATCACTCGATCACTTCAGTCCTTTATGGCCTAAGGTGTAAACATTGTACAGCTGTTCAGTGGTATGGTCCGTATTTTCATCTTTAGCATAAAAACCTTTTGTCAAATAAGGTGACTTCAGCAAATAAATTAAAATCAATATTTGCAATTGGTTAAATAATAATATATGTTACTCAACTTACCAAAAAGAACACATTTAAGTGGTTCGACATGACAAGCAGAAAGATGAAATTGTGTAACCCTCGTTTTTTTTTTTTTTCTTTTTTGTTCCATTGTGTTTGAACTAGGCTGCAAATCTGCTTGTTAGCCACATGATGTCACTGAAATCTACTATGTGAATCGAACCTTGCCTAATGCAAAAACTTGTTGGATGACAAATTTGCAAATCGAAAAAATAGCTCAAGGGATGAAACTGGAGGCTTTCTCATTAGTTTTAAATTGAAATACTGGCTTACTGTAAGGGAAGTACATTTGTTACTGGGCTAAATGACGGAGCTGACAATGGGTATGATCACTGTTTATCTTTCTGCTTTTAGGATTCATGTAGAAGTTATTGGTACAATTACAGTAATGTATAAATCCTGAACAATGCACTGGCTGCACACAACAAAGTTGAATCCCTAAAATAGCATCAAGGGTAACATTAAAGCATTTGACTTTAGAATTAAAAATATACAATACACATGACAAAAAGGGTTAGAAGTCCACCAACTGTTTACTATAAGTTTATTGGTATGACGCTGTTGTTAAAGTTAATTTCTATAAATGACAGGATGGTGTTTAAATAAACACCTGTGATTGGTATAACACTGTTTGTTTAACCTCCCTGGCGGTATGATTATTGCAGATTTTTGGTGCTGAAAGCGGTACGATTATTTTGCATGGAAATTTGGTGTTTTATATTGTAGGCCTGTAATTCTTAGCAATAACTCATTTAAATCTGTCCAAACTGGAGTCTAGCAGACATCCCGGGTATGAAAAAGTTTGAAACAAGAAATCATAAATTATAATATAATAAATAACTATAAATAATTATCAGAAATAATAACATAATAGTAATAAAATTTATTCAATAATGTAATCAAACCAAAAACACTGAAATTTGCTCAGTTGCAGAATTGTCGCTGTCGTCACTTTCAGTTTCTGATGATAAATTTCCCCAAAAATCAGTATCACTCAATTCTGCAAATTATTCTTATTTACTATCGCTGTTTTCTAGCTGATCAAAAACCACTTTTGACGTAAAGGGATGCTTTTTGGTTGCTATGGACATTCTCATGTTTCCAGGCAGAAAGAATGACATATATAATATAAAAGTGCATGCAGGGCTCTGGGCAAACCATTAGGGACAAAAGGGATGTGAAATTATTTCATACAGCAATGTAATCTGTAAGATTACAGTGTACTGTATGTGTACTGTGTGTTTCACTATTTGAATTTCCCGCCGGTCTCCGTCCCCGTGCAACGCGACGCTCGCAGGGAACGGAGCCCGGCACACAGAGGCATCAGGCAGAGGGACAGACACGCTGACACTGCGGGAGGACATTACTGGATCCAGGGGACAAGGTGAGTAACCCAGCCTGGATCCAGCGATGCAATCCCGAGTGTGGCTCGGGGGTTACCACTAATGGTACTGAAATTCCACCCCAAGCCACACTTGGGAATACCGCCAGGGAGGTTAAAGCGTTTGTTGACCCAAAAAAAAAAATGCTGCTCCTGTCTCTTTAATGTGCAATTAGCAGCATGGTGCTTTTGCTTTTTAAATTATCCCTCTCTATCTCCTAAAATACCTGTGTGATAATGCCAGGTCATGACTTCCCCTCTGTGTACTGACTCCCCCTGTATACAGCTTATCTTGAGAGCTCCGTGGTCTATGCAGGCTATGTCACTCCCAGCTCTCCTATCTCCTGTGTGCCTGTCATCAACTCCCTCCTCCTCCCCCCTCCCTCTTCCTCTCCTAGCTTCTCCTCTCTGCTTTCATAATTAACTATAAAAGCTGCTATCCCTCTGTATTAGAAGAATGCGTTCCCTGTGCCAGTGTTATATCAGAAATATTCTTCTCTATATAGATAACACAGCACAGCTCTTTCTCTCCAACTAACGTCAGCAGCAGTGCTCAGCCCCTCCCTCAGGAATTCTGAATTGAAAAAGGACAACTGATCCTAGTAAGAAGGTGTGTTATCTATACAGAGAAGTATATATATGTTATAACACAGACACAGGGCAACTTCTTGTTATAATACAGAGCAGATGGGAACTTTTTATAAAGTGACTTAACAAACACTTTAAATAAACCCCTATGTTGGAAAACTTGTTTAAAAAAAGTCGGAGGCTGGGTTCACACTGCTGCGCTCTGCAACATCACATGTGATTCACACCGCACTGCTGTGCAAATCACATGTGATGTCTGTGTGATGCAAATTTAGCCATACAGATTGTATGGCTGAATTCACATCGCATCTGGACCAAAGTCGTGCAGGACCCTTTTTTTGGTCCGCAGCAGAATCGGATTGCATGCGTGTTCACACCCATGCGATGCGATTCCTGTCCGAATTGACAGTTAGCACTGTGATATGCAAACCGATCTGGGGGTATCACTAACTTTGTATTGACACTCCCAGTGGTTCACATAGGGCAATGTGAATTGCCGTGCAAGGCAGGTGGCGATGTGGGAACCCGCAGTGGATCCGCAGGGTTCCCGCATCGCACCTATGTAAACCGAGCCTAAATTGCAATGCAGTAAAGCACACCACATATGAATATTTATAGAGGGGCAATTGCCCTGGGAGCCCTGCCAGAAGGGACCCCCTCCATACAAAATTATAATAATTAACCGGTTCCCGACAGTGCGCAGTATAGTTATTGCTGCAGTGTGGCACTGTACCGCGAATCACCATATATAAGCGGCGATTCACACGTGCGTAGTTAGCGGGCGGGAGCGTGCCGCCGCAGGAGTGTGCCCACGGCTCAGGCAGACCCGTTGTCCATTGGCAAGCTCCGATCACCTGGCAGAGAGAAAGAACGGGGAACCGCCAGTGGGCATGTAAGAGATCTACTGATTCCTGTCACTATGATCAGTTAGATCTCTTATGCCCATGGTAGCCCAGCCCCCTCACAGTTAGAACACGCCCAGGGAACACAGTTAACCCCTAGATATCCCCCTGCAGGTTAGCCCCTTCACTGCCAATGACATACAGTAATCAGTGGCTATTTACATTTCTGATCACTGTATAAATGTCATTGGTCCCAAAAAAGTGTAAAAAATGTCCGACATGTCCGCCGCAACATCAAAGTCCTGATAAAAATCGCAGATCGCCGCCATTACTAGTAAAAATAAAAAATGTAAAAACGCCAGAAATTATCTCTCATGGTTTGTAAACGTGGCAACTTTTGCACAAACCAATCAATAAATGCCAATTGCAATTTTTTTTTTACCAAAAATATGAGGAACAATATAAATCGGCCAAAACCAATGAATAAATTTGTGTCATTATATATTTTTTTTGGATTTGTATTTTAGCAAACAATAAGAAATATTGTTTTTTTTTACTCCTTTATATTGTATCATTTTTAAACAAATTTTGATGGCTCAGCAAAACATCATCAAACACTTACAACCTTAAGGAAGGTAGCCTACAATTGCAGGTGTGGCCACATGCATGACCTCATAAGGACTTTGTGTCAGGTATTTTTAAAAAGTGTGACTGTCATTAAAAAAGTAAACCAACTCCATAGTTATCAGTGAGTTAATTAGTGAGAAATGCCAATTACCATTGATATTTCATGTAGAGGTGGATCCAGCCAGCACCATCAAGCTAAATGTATACAAATATTTACTTCAGATATATAACTCATTTAACCTTTCTATGTATGTATAACTTGTCAGTTCCAAATACATGTAATAAATTGACTTTGATGTGTAAAAGCTTGTTTATTTTCCATGTATTTTAATACCTGTGTTTTAGAGGCCCACTGAACTTGAAGTTCTTTTGCCTGACCCCTGAGGTCTAAATTTTGCCCTGTTCATCAGCATCTTACAGCTATAACAGCTATACGGAATGATGCTTTGATACAAAACACACACAGTATTAGAAGACTAATTCCTGCTGTGGGTTTGATGTATTTTCCATAGCCAGTAATGAAAGGTGTCCTTGGAGGAGTTCTATTATTTCACATCTAACCTGAAAAATCAGTGTTATGTTGGTCCTATGGTTTTCAAGCTAAGCTATGTGAATAGTAAATTCAGCAATAATTGAAATGTATGGGGTCATTTCTGTTGACAGGCAGCACTAATTCTGTAGCCAGTATGAGCAATAGTTCTAAAGCCAGATTGGCTATACTGAGATTGTAGATCGAAGGATTAAAAATAATCCAAGGGTTTACTGATCTTTAAAGGGAATATATATATATATATATATATATATATATATATATATACATATATATAAATATATATATATATATATACATATATATAAATATATATATATTCTTTATTAACTAAAAAAATAAAATATTACATGTGTTTATTTTCAATTTTGATAACTACGAAATATCTTTTCTATTTTGATAAATATGAAATATCTTTTTAAAAATCATATTTACCACTTACATTAAGCAGGTGAAACTCAAATCAAGTAGAGGGGCTCCCTGGTGTCTCACCTTGTATTTGCTGTGCTAAAAATAGTCCTAAATGTAGATGCACCCCCTTTCTCTCAGTTAGCAAAGATGGCATCGGCTTGAAAGCGGAATGTCATGGATGCATCCAGTAATCGAGATTTCTTTTTTTGAAAAACTAGACTTTTGGTTTAGTAAAACTGCAACTGTTCATTTTCAGTAATGCTCAGACATACAGTATATACTGAAAACGATCCAGTCAAAAACATATAGTCAACGGCAGATTGGCCGATTGATCAGGCACATGAATTAAGCCTGACATCAACTTTGAAGATCCGTAGAGGCACACAGTTATTTAACTGGTTAACGACCGGCTCTCGCACATTTACTGCAGCGTAACGCGAATCGCTGTCTATAAACGATGTTTCGCGCAGGCGCGGCTAGGGGGCGTACTCTTGTGCCCGCAATGCGCTCCCTCACTGTGGCCGCGGGCTGAGCAGACTCGAAGTCTGCCGGCGACCCACTTACTACACGGGAAAAACGGGGAACTGCCGATGTAAACACAGGGGTTACCCGTTCTGACAGGAGGCATGACAGAGATCTACTGATCCCTGTATTTGGGATTAGTTAGATCTGTTATGCTCCTGTCAGCTCAGCCACCATACAGTTAGAACATGCCTAGGGAACACAGTTAACCCCTTGAGTGCCCCCTGCATGTTAACCCCTTCGCTGCCAATGACATTTATACAGTAATCAGTGTTTTTTTTTTTTAGATCTGATTGCTGTATAAATGTCACTGGTTCAAAAAAAGTGTAAAAAATGTCCGACATGTCCGCCGCAATAACGCAGTCCCACTAAAAATCGCAAATCGCCGCCATTACTAGTAAAGCAAAAATAAAAGTAAAAACGCCATACCAAAATACGCAAAACCAATCAATATACGCTGATTACGATTTTTTGTACCACAAATATGAGGAAGTATATATATCGGCCAAAACTGATGAATAAATTTGTTTTTTTTATATATATTTTTGCACATAAATTATAGCAAAAAGTAAAAAATATTGTTTTTTTTTTCAAAATTGTCGCTGTTTTTCTGTTTATAGTGGTGATCAGAAGTAACGCAGAGGGGAACAAATACCACCAAAAGAAAGCTCTATTTGTAGGAAAAGAAAGACGCCAATTTTGTTTGGGTACAACGTTGCACGACCGCACAATTGTCAGTTAAATCGACACAGTGCTGAATCACAAAAAGTGCTCTGGTCCTAAAGTGGGAAATCCTTGGGGGCTGAAGTGGTTAAAGTGCAGTCCAGTATAACAATCTCTTAGAAGAACAACATTTTTAAGTCCTCATATATATCTACAAATACAAAAAGTTAGGCAACAAATTCAAGTATTCCATTTTTTCTAGAAAAAGAGCAAGAAACATTCAGCACAGTGTTTTTATTTATAAAGCAACGAAAAATTACAACAGACTACTTTTGTTAGGATTAATTCTAATTCCTGCTATATTAGTGATAAAAAAACTAGATTGCAAATGGTGTGTAAATGTATGGTTGTGTATATAATTATTACTCGAATGCCACAAGATATCTGAATGTCACAGCAACTGGGTATATCCCTTTATGACAGTGTTTTATGTCACCAGAAAGTGAATTCCATCCACTGAACAAAGTCCTGAATCACAAGAATATGGTATAGAGAAATGGTTTTATGAGTGTAATAATAAGGTCAGATTCACACATAAGCATTCTTGCCCTGCACACATAAATTGAATAAAAATGACATTATAAGCTACTGTGTTTAGTATGCCTATTAGTAAATGCGAAGCAAAAGTTAGGGAGCAGCATGGTCAACATTCCCGTACAATGCCTTTAGAATTTAAATGGCACTCACTTATCGCTCTTTGCAAAATGATGGAAGAAAGTACTAGTAAATCGTTCCTATAGGAAATCCTAACCTATAGGAACGATTTACTAGTACATCGTTCCTATATGCGCTAACCTATAGGAACGATGTACTAGTAAATCGTTCCAATAGGTTAGCGCATGTTTATGACCTAGGAAAAATGAACACATTCATACATTTACTATAATAGAAACATAGAAAAGTGACTGCAGAAAAAGACTGAGTAGTCCATCAAATCTGCCCTTTTTTGTTGTTTTTTTTTAATTATTTTTATTTTTTTATGTTTTCCCATTAACCTCGTTGTCTGACTATAGATTTATGTTTATCCCAAGCATGATGGAATAAATGGTCCAAAAGGTAAAAGGATGAGAGGGCGATACCTTGAACACCAAAATTCTGAAGAGTTGCAGCTGTATATAAATATTTATGGAGGAGTAAGGCTAGGTGGGGCAGCGGAGCTGCTTAGAGGTTAGACCTTATGCCTCGCAGCCCTGGGGCCCCTGGTTTGAATCTTGGCCAGGAGACTATCTGAATGGAGTTTGCCTGTTCTTCCTATTTCCTCTGAGTACCCCAGCTACCTCCCCCACTCCAAAGACATGCTGGTAGGTTAATTGGCTATTGTATAACCACTTGGCACCCAGACAATACTGTAATTTCTTGACAAAAATCATAATTTTTTTGCTTAAACATTTTATATCTTTTTAAGCAGAGGCCATAGAGAATAAAATAATGGCAGTTGCAATTTTTAATGTCACATGATATTTGTGAATCGTTTTTTCAAATGCAAATTAAAATCAACTTTAATGAATTTAAGTTATGCACCAAATATAATGCCGCCAGTTGGAGCAGTCCCAGGTTACCCAATGGGACGGGAGAGCCCAGGAAAGGTGACGGCAGGACGGGGGGACCCCTGTATACCGCAGAACCTTTTGAAATCACTTCTACAACCAACAGAATGTAAAGTTGAAAACTTTAATACTGGGATGATGCCTGCAGCTGCAGGCATCATCCCTGTAAAACCACTTCAATAACGTTATATAACGCCCTATGGGCAGGAAGTGTATAAATTGGCCTTGGTATGTGTATGAATTTGCTAGGCACATGGACTATGAAATTCTGCATGCTGCCAAGCAAATGCAGAAGGTTGAGAACAAAACAGGCCTAGAAAGCTACCTCAGAAAAGAAAAACAAAGGGTTATATTCATACATACAATAAAGTGAGTGGGGTTATAGAATGAGTTTAGCGTGTAAGTTCACCTTTACAGAAAATCTGTAAGGTTAACTTACACTAGACCCCCTCCCCATCGCACCCGGTCCCGCAGTACCTGAGTCCGGCGATCTCCTCTTCTGACAGATAGCATTGCCCTTTTACCTGTCAGGGGATTTGAAATCCCTGTGGCCTTCTCTCCTCCGGGTTCTGATTGTGACAGTGCCAACAAATTAGAATGCTCCTATACGTACCCCCTGATGAGGTACATTTAGGAGATTGAGCCGCAAGGGATTTCTGAGCCCCAAACCAGTGAAGCGGCGACCCAAGGTATCAGAGTGGGTGTTCGCCGGACTACAGGTCAGCGGGACGGGGGGAGGGGGGTGAGGAGGAGGTCCACTGTAAGTCCACCTTACAGATTTTTCTGTAAAGATGAACTTACCCTTTACATTTACATGTCAGCTTCAGGAAGCACATGCACCTGTGGAATTTCTGTACTGGGTCATAAGGTTTAAAGTCATAATGATAATGTATTGGGATTGGGATTTTGGTGAAGTCAAGGTGAATAACAATGTAGACATATGAATGCTCCATGTTGCCCTTAAAATATAAAGGAAAGCTTAAACAAAACCCCCAAGACATTGTAATTTCATGCAAATGAATTTCTAATATGTAAAATAGCAAAAGGCCCATAGAATGGTACAGATTCATTACTTGAGACATATTTATAAAGTAGTAAGTGTAGTGTTTTAAATAACAGCAATGTATTCACTAACCATGAATATTTGGTGAAGGTCACATTCACTGCTTTGGAAATATGTCCTTATGTGTCTGTGTATGATACATCCTACACAAGGTTCATTGCTGAGTTTACTTTGAGAACTCCTAGAGAACACTCAGCATATACATTAGTATTTTGACCTTGTTATAATTTTACATGTGATAAAACCACAGTACAAATGTAATGCCTTAATTTCATTACACCATAAAGTTCAGAAGGCATCATCCTTTATGTGTGTTTATATAAGTCTTTTTATGTACGTTAGTAGTGACTGATCACAACCAGTTCTTTGGTTTATCATATTTTTTTTTTATTTTATTATACAAAATGTATATTGATGTCACACTGCTATTTCTTGAACAATCAGCAGCCTGTCTAAGCCACTAATTAGAAAAGTGAAATTTGAGAGCAGAGGCCCATGCCCTATTAAAATCTGTGTACTTAGTATTTTCCCACTCATCTACAGACAGTGACAGCTTATCTCTCAATGCCAGCTAAAAATGTGCTGGCAAAAGATTGCAATCATCAGCAAAAATGTCTGCTCTGCTTCAGTACCGCAAGGGAATCACAGAATTTGGATATATGTATCGGTGGAGCTTATTTAGAAAAAAAAAGATGTATTGAGAAAAGTTATTTGTAGCACAAATATTTGACTTTGACTTTACTGACTTTAATATGTTCCACTGAATATAAATTGCTGTCATTTTTCCCCAAAACACTGTCATTTTTCTAGAAATATCCCATGCATTAAAGTGGAACAAAAGTGTAAAAAAAAAAAATCTGAGCAGGCGGGTTCTTTATTGCAGAAGAGACATTCTACATCTCTAATGCAATAAAGTAAACTTACCTGTCACCTCACAATCTTCATTAGAATGTGCACTGTGCTGTGTGGGGTACATTCTTGATAAGGTGCCCTGGTGCTGGGGTGAATTAACTCCTGCACATACAGTTATGTCATCCCGTGCTGGCCAATCAAGACAGCTAAATAATGGCACCGAAAAGAAGCCAAGGAAATGGATCAGCACCGAGAGGGTTAGCGCCATCTCCCGATACATTGTTTATATACACTTTTTTCCTTCGGGAAAGTAGGAGGGCAGCTTACCCCTAGAGCAATACTCTGATACACTATAGCGCGGGATCCCCCTTTCTATACTGGGTTCATAAGGCTAAGGATTTTATTGTAGCCATCATGTGACAGCAATAGGTGTCTGAGCAGCCAATCATCCAGCCCATTGCTGTCATATGGCAAGCAGGGGGGTGGGCCACATATTTCTTATTCCTAGAAGTACTGAATGTTTTTTATGTGGGCTAAACAGAGATGTGGGGTCGTTAGTAAAAGCAGTTGGAGAGGTATTGATAGATACATGTTTAAAGTTCAGCCATTGATGCTGGATCCATTGATTTTGCCTGGATGGATCATTATAGTCTTTCTTTCTTAGGTAACAACATGTATATAAAGCCACTGGGGTTGATTTAAAAAACTGGAGAGTGCAAAATCTGGTATAGCTCTGCATAGAAATCAGTCAGCTTATAACTTTTGTTTGTCAAAGCTTAATGGAACAAGCTGAAGTTAAAAGCTGATTGGCTGTCATGAACAGCTGCACTAGATTTTGCACTCTGCAAATACTTACCTACGCTTCAAAGATCTGATGCCCGTGAGGTTCCTTACCGGCGCTGATGGAGCCAAAAAAAAAAAAAATCTCCTTGCTGGAGATTGGCTCCATCTCCAGCAAGGTGTCTACAGCAAGAATGGGATTCCTGACTTAACTCTTCAGAGCTACCTGAGGAGGAAGCGGACCAGAGGAGAGCCGCTGAGAAGGGAACTACTGCAAAAAGTCTGTCACTAAGGATCACCACCCGAGCTGATCGGGATAAGGATTCAGCATAGGCGAGTTACCCCTGCAGGGGTACCTAGCTCCGGTGAGTGGGGACGCAAGAGGGGAGCACTGTTTTGAAGCACAGGATCACTTTATATGTATGAAGCCTTGCCACCAAAGTCACTGAACACTTTTATTTCATCTGGATTCTTTTAAAAGACTATTTTTGTTTTTTGGGTTTTGCCTATTAAGGACATTATATACCATGATTTTATCATGATTTTATCATGAATTTTTAAAACTCAACAGACCAACAGACGGTGCCACTTATATTGCCATTTGCACATATTTGATACATTGTTGGAGAATTGATATTGATTACTATCAGCACAGTAGCATTTGAATTACGTACAGTATCACCTGTAATATTTTATGCACAGATATTTTTGCTTTTAATATATAAGGGTTGTGTGCAATAAGGTGTGGTCTGAAATAGGATCAGCACCGAGAGGGTTAGCGCCATCTCCCGATACATTGTTTATGAACCCAGTGTCTCCACTTGACATCCTTGTGATCAAATGGAATGGCAGGGAAGCAATAGAAAGTATGTGCAGTTGGAGAGGGACTGCATGGGCAAAGCACCGGTTAACTTTAAGTAAATATTCTATACAGTTTTCTTTGTAAGAAAATATATACTGATGTTGTATTCAAGTAAAAGTGCATTGTATGTATGTAGCATGCCATACAATGTATTTCTTACTGCCTATATTTAAAAACTCAGTGAATGTTACAAGTACAAAACATTCCCCAATTAATGTAATTTAAAACACATGCACCAGGAAGATAGATCTGCAGTGGATATTTGGTCAGTGTCATATTCACTGTTTTATAAAATATGTCCCTTGGGTTTAGCTGGCATTTATAATGTGTAAATTGTGATATTTTGCTCATATTATTAATCTGAATAGTTAACAGATCATAATTGTCAAGGTAACATGTAAATGTCTTTAACACATTAAAAAAGTTATCATATATATAAACGTCAACTAGTATAATATATAAACTGTATATAGATAGATAGATAGATAGATAGATAGATAGATAGATAGATTGATATAGATATAGAGATATAGAGATATACAGGTTTAATATTATATAATCAACACCTATAATTGTTATTATATAATTGAACTTAAACAAAGAGGGTAAATAAATATATAGATTTTATATTATATAATCAGTACCTATAATTGTTATTGTATAATTGAACCTAAAAAAAGAGGGTGAATAGATATATAGATTTTATATTATATAATCAGTACCTATAATTTTTGTATAATTGAACTTAAACAAAGAGGGTAAATAAATATATTGATTGTATATTATATAAGCAGTACCTATAATTGTTATTATATAATTGAACTTAAACAAAGAGGGCAAATAGGTATATTGATTTTATATGATATAATCAGTACCTATAATTGTTATTATATAACTGAACTTAAACAAAGAGGGTAAATAGATATATAGATTTTATATTATATCATCTCCTATATTGTAAGCTCTAACGAGCAGGGCCCTCTGATTCCTCCTGTATTGAATTGTATTGTAATAGTACTGTCTGCCCTAATATTGTAAAGCTCTGCGCAAACTGTCGGTGCTATATAAATCCTGTATAATAATAATAATAATAATATAACCAGTACCTATAATTGTTATTATATAATTGAACTTAAACAAAGAGGGTAAATAGATATATAGATTTTATATTATATAATCAGTACCTATAATTGTTATTATATAACTGAACTTAAACAAAGAGGGTAAAATAAAAGCATAAAATGACACATTTTGCCTGGGTGATTCTAATATACAGCTATTTTCCAATGCCAAGCCTCACTACTCTATGTTAACTTACTGCTAAAGTAATGTACTTCCATGGCTATTTTCCTATGGGAAATAATAATAGTCCTATTTATAGCTGAAATCCTATGCCATTTACTGCACTTGTGTCACTAGGCAAGAGTGAAAAAAATGAAGGATTCCTATTGCCTTCCTTTTCTATAGAATTAATGGAAATGAATGCTCTAGGCAAGACAAGAATAGTACACTTTGCACCTGAATTTCAAACCTTCTGTAAAAGACTGACCACTGTTTGACTTTGAAAGCACAGGGATTCCTTCATGTAACATAGTATTTGAACCAATAACTTACACACAAGGATCCTAGGGATGTAGGTGCAGCTCCTGGATATCTGTTCAAAGAAATAGACTTTATAAAGTCAACCAATGCAGCAAGTTGTTAATGCTTTAGTTATTGCCTTATTTTCACTACAGCATGGATGTGCAGCTACAAATGTTTTTCATTTGTAAATTTAGTGTGACATACAACAGTAGGAATGGCTATTCATTAATTTGTGAGCATACCAGTAAAAGGCTCTCCATATGCTGCCTGATATCTATAAGTAAAGGCACCAATCTAAGAAAATCAATGCATTTCCATGCAAGGATGTATACCTTTCCACAATCACTCAAGTGAGGGAGGAAAGTTGAGTTAGGTTCTTAGCACTGATGGGCCTATCTCCTGTTATGTTCATGCTAATATCTGATTTAAAGCCCCGTACATAAGCTTTAAATATGTATGCCACTGCCTGTGGTGGTCAAGCAGTATCAGGCTAAGGGATAAAAACTCTCATATTAAATAATGCATTGTCTTTTAAAAATATTGGGGGTCATAGCTATTTTCATATGAAAGATCGGCAGTAGAGTTGAGCGGACACCTGGATGTTCGGGTTCAGGTTTTCGTGGAAAAGTTCGGGTTCGGTTTCAGTCCGAACTTGACCCGGGACCCCGAACCCCATTGAAATCGATGGGGACCCGAACTTTTGGGTACAAAAATGGCTGTAAAAAAGTCCTGGAAAGTGCTAGAGGGCTGCAAAAGGAAGAAAAGTGGAGGCAAGAGTAGGAAAAGCGCCCTACAAAGAAATGGGGATAGGGAAATAACAATAATCTGTCCCTTACAGCAACAGCAGGAACCTGACCCTATAGAACTAGGAGATGATTTTAGAACAATAATCGGTTCCTTACAGCACCAGCAGGAACCTCTCCCTATAGCAGTTTGATATGATTTTAGAACAATAATCTGTCCCTTACAGCAACAGCAGGAACCTCTCCCTATAGCAGTTTGATATGCTTTTAGAACAATAATCTGTCCCTTACAGCAACAGCAGGAACCTGACCCTATAGAACTAGGAGATGATTTTAGAACAATAATCTGTCCCTTACAGCAACAGTAGGAACCTGACCCTATAGAACTAGTAGATGATTTTAGAACAATCATCTGTCCCTCTAAGCAGTAGACTCTAACTAGTCCAGTCAGATTGTTCTGTAATGCGGGATGAGATGTTATTAGATCTGCAATCTGTCCTTAAAGCAGTAGTAGTAGTAATCTCTACCTAGTCCACAATTAGATCGTTCTGTAATGCAGGATGAGATGTTATTAGATCTGCAATCTGTCCCTCACAGCACCAGCAGCATCCTCTCCCTACACTAGCCTGAGAGCATATGACATGCAGCATTACGTGACTCCAGCTCATACAGAGGCTGGGCCACATGATGCACTGTCCAATCACAGCTATGCCATTAGTAGGCATGGCTGTGATGGCTTCTAAGGGCAAACCAGTGAAACGCTTGTTGATTGGCTGCCCTGCAGCTATTCAACAAGCGGGAAAAAATACCGGAACCCAAAACCCAAACCCAAACTTTTTTTCAAAAGTTCGGGTTCGGGTCCCGAACACAGCAAAGTTCGGTACGAGCCCGAACTTTACAGTTCAGGTTCGCTCAACTAATCAGCAGCAGTTTCTCTAAGCTGAATTTCTTCATTTATTACACCAGCACTTTTACAGCTGCATAGGCTACTTAATGTTAGTGGATCATAGAGGCAATTTGGAGATTTGTTTCTTAACAATGATTTTTTGGAACAAAAATTAAGCAGATATAACAACATAAATATCTATATGAATTTTTTTTGGTGTCAGTGGAGCTGTATTGACCATAATGACACATATGGGCCAGAGCCTACATTAGCAAAGTTAGGAAGGGATGCAGGGCTTTTTCACAGTTAGATTTGTTTTGGTCAGAAAACATGAAACCTTATCGTATTTCTCTTCTTTGCAATACAACTACTTGACAATTTCCATGGACTTTATAGGCACAGATATGTAAAATTAAATTCCACTTTTATTAATACACATTTAAAAACACTGAAATCAGTGAACAGTGAAAATACATAAAAAGCACCCTTAATAGGACATGGCATATACTGTTACATATTCCTAAACTTGCTGCATGTTTAGGAATATGTTACATGCTACATGTTTTATGGAAACCGCTTTCTTTGGGTGCTGGATAGCTAAAACGTGTGAAGAATCAGATGCATCTGTGGTTTGAAAGAATATGGCAGGGCAAAAAAAAGGGGCGGGATACACTCATATGATATGGTACACTGCCAGATAGAGTGCCGCTTGTAGAAGTATTTATAAAGACCTGGATAAATCTAGGGTTAGAATCTCAAGACTCTCCCAATTAGTAAGTACGGTACTTATCCAAGTATAAATGGTAAAAAATTAAGGTTGTAGCATTATATTATTCCATTGGGGGCCAATAAAGGTCCATAACTTATTTTATGTAAATCCACCATTGGTCACTGACTGACCACGGGAGGTGCTCTCTGGTGGAGATATAGAGCAGAATTTTCAATCTCATTTTCAGTGACCAACAACAAAAATAGAACAATAAATTAACACAACATCCTCATCATGATCATACTACCTGAGTTCTCTGTATGACAAAAACGTGTGAATTTTTGGGACATTATACATTTTTTCACAAAAGTATCCTGCTATTGATCTACATAGTTTTTGCTTAAAATTAAAGCAGTACTAGATTTAAATGAATGCATCTAACAAAATGTTACTAATGCAATAATGTCACGTCACTGGCACTGTTAAAGGAGGAAATGATGGTGGTGGACTAAATAGTCAATTTGTTTTTTGAGAATTTAGGATATCTCTGAAAAGAATTCCTCAATAGCTAAAGTCATTTACAGAGTGTAGGTTCTGTTGGCTGTGGAAATAATCTCATATATCATTTAAAATCGTGTGATGAGGGATTTTAGCAATTGCTGTTCTAACAACAACCTTAGGGCATTTGTCTTTTCCCGTCTCCCTCCACTTCAGTATTTTTCTCTTTCATTTTAATAATACCCGTGAGGCTGTTATTGTAAAATAAGTAGATTTTTTTTTAGCTACAGTCTGCTGATTACATAGTTACAGTCTCAGAACATAATAGGAAAGAGTTTGGACATTTGAAAATATGATACAAAACAAACTATATTTCCAATCAACTTACTACAATTAGAACATATACGCACTAATGGCCAAATAAAATTACTAATGATTTTTTGTTGCAAGCTTCACAAAAAATGGACATTAGGCTTAAAGGAGATCTATGATCACAGCATACACTTTCATTCTACAACATCAGCACTGTAACAGCAATACAAACAGAAGTTATATTTGAAAATCTAATATAATCTTACTTGAAAAATCTCTGTTCACATTGTGAGTGCAGCATATCTATTGGACATTTCTTTCCAAAACTTCCTGGATTCTCTGCATGCTTTGCAGCTTTTCCTCTGTTGTTGTTCACTTTCAATTTCTAAGGACTACATATCCCATGGTATCTTGCAGCCTGCAAACAGAGATTCCTGTACTGACTCCATCTCTTGAAACTCCTCCTCTCAGCACCTCTGTAGTAAAGAAGGCAGGCTCTGTGAAATGTGTGACACTGAAGTGCCTACCCACAGGTCATTGAAAGAATAAGGGAGAATTGAAAATAAATGTGTAAAGTAACTGTTTGCTGCCCGCCCACAATAGTTATACTATGGGCGAGCAGCACAGGCCTGTCCAATCACATACATGTATGTTGGTTAGGATTCCCAAATTTGCATCATGTATGTGCATGCCGGCTGCTGACCATGCTGTGGTTGGACACCATGCAAATTTGTCAGCAGGTGCCAGCCAATGATTCCTAGCTAAGACTTGCTGATCGGCTGTGTCCGGTCCCAGCACAGAGGCCTGTACTTACAAACACACAGGGCTCTGTACACTGATCAGTGATCTGGCTGTTTCTTTTCCCTGCAAAGAAGGGAGAAAAAACAGCCAGATAAAAAAATAAAAGCAGCACACATTACACATTGTCAGGCACATATTTAACCCTGTGGTTGCCCCTAGATGTTAACCCCTTCCCAACCAGTGTCATTAGTACAGTATCAGTGTACAGTATTATCACTGATCACTATTAGTGTCACTAGCGGTGTCATTGTCAGTTAGTTATGCTCCCAAATAGAGTCTGGCAGCGCCAGACTGCCTGCCACCCTAGCACAGTCACACTAATGGCCCGTACACACGATCCGAAAATCGGATGAAAACTACCGCATACGATGCGATCGTACGATAATCAAATTGTTAGTACACAGCTTACGAGAGCCGACCATGACAGTTCATCAGATAATATTTGATCGGGCAAGCATGGAAATTTTGACCGCATGGTGCCCGATTGTACAATTTTCGTTTAATCGGTACAGTTGTCGTCCGACAATACAATACAAATACACAACAACACATGACATCACTTCCGATATTTTATTCTGTCGTACAAGAATATTCGTGACTTTAGTACACTCATCCGATTCAATCTTAGATTAGCATGCAAAAAAAAAAAATGGACGATCTGTCGTCCGATTTTCGGATCGTGTGTATGGGGCATAAGGGAGTTATTTACTAAGATTAGAGCGTGCAAAATTTAATTTTTTTTTATTGGATATGTTTTATAACAGAAAGTAGTAAAAAAAATATAAAAATGTAATTTGAGTACAGCTTTGCATGACCGTGCAATCACCAGTTAAAGTAGCACAGTGTTAAATAGCAAAAAAACGCTAAGGTTATGAAGTGGGTAAAACCTTCCGGAGCTCAAGTGGTTAAAAGAGAAGTGCCAGAATGTTAAACAAATGTACATATTCACCTAGATGGCTGCAACATCTATACGATTAGCTTTATATATATGGAAATGAGGTTGGCCATACATGTCCTACTATTATAACTAACAAGAGAGAAAAGCTCCAGCTGTCTTGCTGCTGCTCACTTGAACCCATAACGTTTCCTCTCTGGACTCAGGCAACTTTTTATTTTAAAATATGAATAGATTATTGCCTTTATTAAGCAAAAGGAAATGATCACAGAGATCTTCCAGCTCCTTAGAAGACCTCTGTGGCCTACAACAAATCTTCTATTTTCAGATAGGTTGCATTACTAATAAAAGACTGTCTCTAATCATCTAGTAAAATCCACAGAGGCACCATCAAAATGGAAATACTTTAACCTCAAGCTTGTCCAACTAACCTCTTATTTTAATTTGATCAAATTTTACAAGAGGAAGTAGTGTGTGTCCTCTAAACACTGCAGAAGAGTCAGTGTATTACAAAATTAGGTTTACGGGACCATAAAATATTGCTGTTGTAACATTTATTATTCAGCCTATGCCTTAGTACAGACAAAGTTTCTCTTAAGATTCAATTCTACTTATGGCTTTGTTTTTGACTGTTTCATGTCAATCTTATGCCTGTGAGACACCTGCATTGACTATGAACCAAAATTGGAAAGGTTATAAAACCTTGTCTACTCTCTACTGTTTTCCTCTAATTACCCATTGCAGGAAGGTGCTGGAATGTGCATTTTCTCTGCTTACACCAGTGTCTGAGGGTAGTTAAACCCTTAATACTTGTCTAATTGCCCTCTAATGTCTTTGGGTGTCTTAAGCCAGCAATAGACGGAATGATTTTCGCTTGATTCTCCCATCAACACAGTCAGTATTGATGGGGATTCCTCTTTTGGAGCCATTTTGTTTTTCTGGCGAGGGTGTGGGGGAAGCCACCCCTGCCGGTAGAAAACAGAATAATTGCATGTAAAATCTGGCTGCTGGTTGTACCCACGTTGATCGATAGATCGACTTAAGTACATTTAGTCTGCTCATCCTGCTGAATCAGCTGAAATTCAAACCATCTATGGCCAGCTTTACTAATATTAGTGTTATGGAAGATGTTTACTAAAGCCAGGGTAAAATCAGTTCATAGTGAAGTAATATTAATTTGAATCAGCAAATATTCGCAAAGTTAAATAAGTTTGTTTCAAATTTAGGTAATACCATCTAGTACATGATGATCATTTTCATAAGCAAATGGTTACCTTAAGTGGATACACATTTGTGTTAATCTGCAGTATTCTATTATCATAGGTCATTTCTATTAAAAAGGCAGTGCGGTTGTGTTTGCATGTGCAATAATTTTCATGACATTTCAAAATTTCAGTATATTGTTGGATAAGCTGTGGTCCCATCAAACCAATTTATGCAGAGCAATACGTTTAAAGCCACCCTGTAACTTCTCTAAGAAAATGCAACCAGTTGCTACCTGTAGTGGTAGAATCTGAATGCTTACCTCTCCGGAGGGCAGCAATTAGATGTTGAATGATTTCATCAGTTCTGGGTGCCACTGCTGTGTTTCCTCACATTGTCCAGTGTTTTCTGTAGTGACGTTACAACCAGCAGGAGGAACCACATTGCTCAAAGGGAGGGATGGAATATATGACACACACAGAAATGCGAGTAAAGGTGGCCCTGGAGCTGACAAAGACAGTAAAGATGTCACTTGTCATACGCGGGGGAACTTCTATTCCAGAGAGCAGCAGGGTGGATTTTCCTAACGAAGTGACTGGGTGATTTCAACAATTACATTTTATGAGTTTCTGAAGTTTTTCTACAAGTTGATACACTGTGAAAGTACAATTTCTTAGTAATTTTGAATTTAAATGATTTATTCTCAGCTGTTGATTTTACTCATGTATTCCTCTTTTAACCTTGCTCTAGTTTGAGGGGAGTAAGTATTACAACACTTTTTTCAATGTTTAGTGTTTATAGTGCAGTTGGGATATATAGGAGTAAACACACAGTAATTAATATTATGCATAACACATGCAAATGAAGGATGTTTGCCCCAAGAAATTTGGCATAATCAAGCACTCTTCAAAGTGCAGAAAACATGTCTGACCAAGACACATGTCACACTGCATACAAATCATAATCATGTAGCTTGAAAAAAACACCCATTTCTCAGATCACTTGGTACGACTCGGTACTACACTGTTTTAGTGTACAGCTTTTTCATGCAATTTGATTTGCATTTTATGAATGACCGGGGGTTTTAGGGTATTTTAATAAGGAAATGTAACTCATTTAAATAAATTAAATGATCAATGTATGTTTCCATTAAAAGTTATGAATAAATTAACTTAATTTAAACATGAAAAGTGCCTTAAAGCGTGCCTTAAAATACAAACAATAAAACTGCTGCAGGTATAATGAGCAAGTAGCCAACGTGTAAAAAATGCTGAAGCTTTGCCTGTCAGAACAGTTACAAATCTGGTCTTCCACCATGATAGATTGCCTAAATCCAGGAAAAAAACTGCTCTTGGCGCTAAATCCAGATCGAGACTGCTGCTCCCACTATATCCGAATGCAAAATAAGCAGACACTAGAAAAAAAAAATGGTGCTCTGTCCCTTTAAAATATATTAACATACAGTGCTGAAACAATATACTAATATATAAGTACCTCAAGATACCATAATATCATCAATGTATTAACTAATGTGTTCCCACCTAATATACAGTGTTAATGTGCTAACGTGCAAATACATTCATAGTACAAAACTCATACAACATTAAACATCTCATATACCAATAAGATAATAAACTCTTTCATCCAACTGCTGTAGCGCATAAATTCATAAAGTGCATTAAGTCCAGATCTCATAAACTTTAGAAATAGTGCAAACAAGCGTGCTATCCATACATGATGCAAAAATCCTTCCACTTTGATTCCAACGATGCTATATTATCAAAATCATACCTCCAAGTGAGAGACCATGACCATCAGAAAAAGCTGCCTAACAGAAGGTACGCCTCCACAGAGGCTACCATAGCATGGTTCTCCACTGATCACCAAGGTAGCAGGTTTGCATCGAATGGATCCCGTATAGATAGCAATGAGATTGACCTCTTTCCAGAATTACAGCTCCCAGGAAAGTGCCAATGCAATCATAAAATGAAAATACAAAAAAAAGTCCCAATATCTTCCACAACATTACTTACAAACATAACGTATTACAGGCATGTATAATGGCAACACCCGCACAATAGAAGCGTGCATGATGACGTCACTAAATAGTTTCCCTTTTTTTTTTTCTATGAAAGATGGCCTCTCCATAAACATGAATAGGATTTTTATTCATATGCACAAAAGAACTATAGGATCAGTCAGAAAGGTTTGCGGAAGCATGGGCTGGCAGGTATAAGACTTTGGGGTTGTTCTGAGGAGAGTAAAGGTAAGGCTAATTTCATGACAGTAAAGTTATCATTTAAAATGACTGCACCCCAATAATATTTATATATTTTTTATTGATTAAATAGTTTGTTTTTATAAGACTGAGTTCTCCAGTAATATCCTATGATGGAGGAGTTACCAGGGTGGCTTTTCTTGTATTAATAGTTCTAAAAATAGTGCTTTCTTGTTTACTGGCTTGTTATCAGCTTTTTTGGCTAGGCAAACAGTGGGGGAGTTAGAGCTAGAGCTTATATTCATAAATGTTACTTCCCAAAAGCTAAAGTCTGTGCCAAATTACATGACCAATATAAGGTAGACATAAGATGTAGATGACCTATCTAGTAATGCAAGTAGGTGCTGATGTATGTTGGAGGCCACAGAGGTATTTGTATGTTCTATAAATGCTTGTGGAGTTATACGTGAGCTGCAAGTAGGCCTCAAGGCAAATCATAAACATTTCCAAGGGATTAAATGTCTAGATAGGCCTAAGAACTCCCCGGAATCCTCCTGGATGCCTCCATTCTTTCCCTAGTAATAAAAAAGACTGAACTGGCTGTCACTATCGACTTTCCATAAACATAAAAGCATAAGAAAGCTAACACAGAACTATTTGTACATTAAGGTTATAATCTGCTAATATATTATTGTCATAACCTTTGCACTTTTACTTTGGAAGCAAATAATAAAATATCATTTTAAAAATGTAGAAGACTGTAAAATGAATACAGTAAATAGAGATAAAAAAATATATACTTTGGACATGCATCCACAAAAGCTATAGACTGGCCTACACTGAAGCTAACCAAGAATTATGCATTCAAATCAGTACACAGAAGAATAGTAAGCTCATATAAACATAACGCTTCCGATTGTAATCAAAGCACAATGTAATAGCAAAATCTCTACCAAAAGACTCACACATCTTCATATTAGGACACTGTTTTGAGATAAGTGGAAACACAAGATGCTTCTACAGCACACTACGTGAATGTCACTGTCTTGTGTTCCACAGATTAGAATTAGAGTCCAAGTGAAATGAATTAGAGAATGATAATAAACTGCTTCATTCTGATGTAGCTGTAGGGAATGTTATGTCATGTTGCTGTGATATTCACGTTGTTTAAATGATAATAAATCTCTGTCTTGGGAAGGCTACAAGAAGAAGATGCTAAATAAATGTGGGGAAAACCTGACAGAGCAGCTACCTGTAGAACAAAATACATATGAGTAACATCATATCAAATATGTATAAATGATTAAATTATTGGATTGGGTATGAAAATACTGCTATAAAAAAATTACTAAAGTTTTGTATAGTGATAACATTCATTAATGAGATATTTCTTAAAAGCAATGATTTATGTTCTAGTAGTGGTCATAAATACACCACACAAGCCTGTGTTTACAATTGAGAAAGTTTACGAGTTGAAAGACGTCGTTGGACCAGTTTTAATGATATGCTTTTCCAATGTAATTTCATGCTGATAGTTTTGAAGAGAATGTAGAGGGATTAGAACACCGGTCAGTTTTATTAATGAAGCCTGCACCCCCATTAGGGAGATTCACCCTCTCTATATGTCCTGTTTACTGTTATCATCAATAGTAAAAGTGAAAGAAAATTTTAAAGTACCTCAGAAGACTGCGGGGGAAGGAAAGGGGGGGTGGTTTGAACCTCTGGCTCAGTTCGCCGCAGCAATCAGAGAAGAAAATGGGAGCGGGTCAAAACCACCCCCCCCCCAAAAAAAAAACAAAAACGGAGCTTCCCCTTTTGGGTGGTCACCAAAACAGGAATAGAGGGGAAATCTTTTAATAGGGACACTAGTTCTGGTGACTACCAGAGATTTCCCTCACTTTGGAGAGATTTCCACCACATGCACAAATGTTGCATTGCCCCAAAGAAATGCACGTTAACACACAACACAACATGTAATTAATGCACATGCATACAATGCTCCACAGTGAACAAGGCTGGTGTGAATGGACCCTGAGAGGTAATACTTCACACTAAAGCAACTAAAGAGGTCAGGAAGGGCTTACTTTATAGCCATTTTACTACTTTTATGGAATATGTAAATTGTTTCATTGCTATATTCTGGACACAAGGGCACTTGAAGGCTGCACTCCAGGCTTACTTTAATGGCCCGTAGATACGGTCTGAAAATTGGATGACAGATCGTCCATTTTTTTTTGCATGCTAATCTCAGGTCAAATCGGAAGAGTTTACTGAAGTCACGAAAATTCTTGTACGACAGAATAAAGTGATGTCATGTGTTGTAGTGTATTTTTATTGTATTTCTGGATGCCAACTGTACTGATTAAACGAAAATCGTATGATCTGGTATCACACGAGAAATTTTTTTGTGTTTGTCCGATTGATTAATATTGGATGAACTGTCATGATAGGCTCTCAAAAGCTCTGTACTAACGATCCGATTATCGTATGATCACCTTGAAAGCGGAATTTTTCATCCGATTTTCAGATCATGTGTACGGGCCACAAGTCTTGCACAGTTGTACAGTCTTCTATGCTGTAATTAAATTTCTTACACTGATTTCCCTGCACACTATAGTCATCTTACAGTGTGCATTAAGATGCAGATAAGGTTAATAAGAAAGAAACAGAGGAACCAGGAAAAGCAAAATATAAGCAGACTAAACTACAGCGATAAACTTCTCAAAATAATATGTGACTATACAATTGGTATAAAAAAAAAGACTAGCAAACAGTACTTATATTGAGTCAGTTTATGGTCTCTGTCACTTTCTAGCACATTCCTATATTTAAGAATCAATACTGTAGGAAATCATTATTTCATTTAAACACACGAGGCATAACACGATTTCCTATTACTGTACAAGTATATGGGATGGCCCTAAAAAAGCTGAGAATGTTATGTAACTGAAATCACATTGATACTATTTGTTATGCAAGGGGATTTACGCTAGTGACTTTGAACACTTTAGGGATAAGTGCAGCAGTAGTTTTTTTTATATCTATGAATACTTTAAAATACTTAATTAAATGTCCAGTTTTTCTTCCAATGCTTGAAATAAAAAAAACACCTTAGTAACAAAAAAACGATATACTAACTTAACTGGAAGCAATACATAATGCAACCGCATTAATGAAAACACAAAAAGAACTGTATCTAAGGAGACATCACTAAACATAGCTGTGAACATGATTCTAGAGCAAGGTTTCTCAACCAGGGTTCCGTGGAACCCTAAGGTTCCTCCAGAGGGTGCTAGGGGTTCCTTGAGCAATGAGCAATTTCTGCCTTTCAGACAAGTTCCCACTGACACCGCTGATCTTTTTTAGCTCTCTGTAAGAGTGTAATTCTTCCCAATGTCCACAAGTATATGGAGCATTCTTCCCACTGACCATCACACTAATATATAATGAGTTGTAAATATAGTAATTAAATAATAACCACCCCTGCTCAGGACTAAAAACCATAACGCAACAATAGTGGAGAGGGTATCCTGTTTTTGATCTCTAAGCATTTGACTGCTATTGTACACTTTACTGTGAGGTAATCAAAGCAGGAATACACAGAGAAAGCCAATAAGCACTTTAAAGCTGAACTTTGTACAAGTTAAAAAAACTAACTATGAAGTGTAGCCGCTAACTTGACTGTACTGATAGCCAGCGTTGCGTGAGACAAGCTGAGCTATGTTTGCATTTCTCATATACCCCAAGGACTTAGCTCAGCCTGCCTTGTGCAAAGCAAGCTGTCAATAAAGTCTAGAGACATAGATAACTTTTTTCAAGGGAGGTTCAGCACTCTTCTACTCCTATGTTGATGGTTTACAGGAGACAGGGGATGAGGACTGTAGAAACATTGTGTACCATAGCCCTGGATGTTAAAAGAAAATTAAAAGCTATTTTTCAATACTTCACCACAAGATGCCCACTACAAACGGATGGCCTTTTTTCTTTTACACGAGGTACTCTTGTTCTGAAGCTGGGTCCTTTATTTGCAGGTGGTGTCACTGTGCATTCAAGGGCCAGCAAAGCAGTTTTGTTGATTTGTGCACTGAATTGCCTGCTAATTCATCACTTTGGAGTGGAGCCTTTTCTCATGATTACTGCCAGCAAAACAATTTATTCCTTATTTATTACCTTTCCTATGAATATATGTCTTCAGGGGTTAAGTATAACCTGCAGGGCCCAGTGTATGTGAGGTAAATGCCCCTGTGGTTTGCTTAGTTATCACCCCAGAGCTCTACCATGACATTAAATGTTTGAGATGTGCTTATGTGCAGTATTCTAGCCAATGTTTCTTAATCTCTTTCAGTCAAGGCACCCTTTAAAATTCTGAACATTCTCAATGCACCCATTCTAATATATTTATATAAAAAAGTAATCATTTTACATATCTTGTGGATAGCAACATCCACAAGTGTGGGCCACCCAACATTAGAGGTGATTTATTCCTACACCCTTGCAAACTGGAATTGTCCGTATTCTAGCATTTCTCTTCTCCCTGAGTTTCACTCCCTTTTTATGCTAATATGATCCCAGGGCAAACAAGGATCCTCCTTATCATCCAATGACATTCATTAATTGTTAGGATCCAGTGGCTGGCCAGCATGGTGCCCAACATTGTAATGCTGCACAATAAAAACCTGTGGCTTCATGTAACAAAAAGGCAGGTTTGATCCATTGACATGTTGACAATTTTGGGGTATTTTGAGGTAGGTTTTAGGCATTTTACCCCTGAAGAACCCAGAGGGCGCCCCAGTTGAAAAAGGCTGTTCTAGCCCATACATCTTGTGATGGCCATGTTTGGTGGGAAAAGAACATGGACAGCAGAGATGATAATAAACTAGCAGGTGAGTGAAATGCACAAAATGGAAATGGCTTGTGATCCATGCATAGGAAAAGGTGGGTTATTTCATGAAGACCTCCATCATTCCAGAACCCCTCTCCACCTTAACACCTGCTCTCTCTTTTATATTTCAGTACAGATTTTAAACCTGCCTTTAGGCAGATAGGAATCTGTGGCAGTCATAGAGCAGGTGGCAATTTTCTCTTCCCTTTGATGCTCCAGTGGGTGGGTGGGTAGTTTCTCAGCATCATCACTTACAGTGCAAGGCTGCTGGTCCTGCATTGTATGTGAAGAGGTCAGAGTGTGACCAATGGATGACACCAAAGAGAAGCAGCTTCGAAGGACAGGTTTCATGGAGAATAGGAGATTGAAAGAGCGAAGGATAAGGTACGTAAAAGTGCATTTTACCGTGAGGAGCTGGAAGTTCCAATATGCTTTCTGAAGAAACTAATACCAAGTACGCCAATAGTTCACAAATTTACAGACTAAAAGAAAAAATAACTAATAATACCAACAAATTCAGACTTATTGAGGTTGTCTATAAAAAAAAAAATCCAAAAAAAGTACAGATTTGTTCTCTGTATTTCAATATAAGACAACTACATTTCACAACTTAACTTAAGATCTTATTTAACCACATCAGCCGAGGAAGGATTTCCCCACTTCCTGACCAGGCCATTTTTTGTGATACGGCACTGTGTCGCTTTAACTGACAATTGTGTGGTTGTGCGGCACTGCACCCAAACAAAATTGATGTCCTTTTTTCCCCACAAATAGAGCTTTCTTTTGGTGGTATTTGATCACTTGTGCATTTTTTTTTTATGCGCTATAAACAAAGAGCGACAATTTTGAAAAAAAAACATTTTTTTTTTTTGCTATAATACATATTCAAAAAACAATATATAAAAAAACTAATTTATTCATCAGTTTAGACCGATATGTATTCTTCTACATATTTTTGGTAAAAAAAATTGCAATAGGCATATATTGATTGGGTTGAGCAAAACGTATCACGTCTACAAACTACGGGAATAGATTTATGGCATTTTTATTATTTTTTTTTTTTACTAGCAATGGCAGTGATCTTTTTTATTGGGAAGGCGACATTGCGACGGACAGATTGGACACTTTTGTGGGACCAATGACATTTATACAGCTAAAAAAAAACACTGACTACTGTATAAATGTCACTGGCAGGGAAGGGGTTAAACTCTAGAGGGCGATCAAGGGGTTACCTGTGTTCCCTCAGCGTGTTCTAACTGTGTGGGGGCTGAGCTGGCAGGGACATGACAGATCTTACTGTTCCTGATCACTGGGAACAGTAGCTCTCTGTCATGTCCCCTGACAGAACAGGAATCGGCTTTGTTTACAATGGCAGATCCCCGCTCTGCCTCAGTAGAAGGCGATTGCGGATCGCAGGGACAGCCATATAGCTACGGCGCTTTGCGGAGGAGAGCCGACCTGCTCACAAAAAAAGGATATTAGAGAATGGGAGAAGTGCAGAGAAGAGCAACCAAAGTGATTATAGGCATGGAGGAGCTCAGATATGAGGAACTGAATTTATTCTCTCTTGAGAAGAGGAGATTAGGCGGATATTGTTTTTGAGGGTTTTTTTTTTGCCTTCCTCTGAATGAACTGTGGGTATAGAACTGTGTATAGGGGGTTTTTCTATTTGTGTGTGTGTGTTTTTTTTTTTTATTGGTTGAACTAAATGAACTAGTGTATTTTTTTAACCTCACCAACTATGCAACCATAAGTTAAAGCGGAGTTCCGCCCACATATATTTTTTTCATTTTTGCCATTCCTTCTGCCTGTATACATAATATACATTAGCAAATGTATATATTTCAAACCCTTTCCCATTACATTTTTTAAATAATTTACTTATTACTTATTTTCATCTTCCTGAGCAATTCCATCTTGACTGTGGGCATGTGAAGCCCACTTGAAATCTCTTCTGAGATAAGGTGCATGCTGGCTACCCAGCGTGCACCTGCCGATCTCGAGCATGCGCATTGTACATCAGGCGTAGCACTGACAGTGTGTCTCGTTGCCCACTGACTCCTGGGAATTATGACACCCATCTCCCAGGAGCCAGTGCGCTGCCAGAAATTGCGCACATCGCCACGGAGGGGGGAGACAGGAAGAGACATATAATGCCTTGGAACAAGGTAAGCAAATAAAAAAAAGTTCCCAATGGTGGTTGTATACTCAGTTAGGAACCGGGTGAGATGAAGAGGAAAAAGTGGGTGTAACTCTACTTTAAATTTGTACTGATACTGTGTTTACTTGCTAGTAATAACTAGTATCTGACTGAATATAAGCACAGCATCAGTACAAATTTAACTTATAGCCCAAGTACGGGCACCATCATTTTATAAACTTTAGAGACAAAAGTAGTTGTTTTCCTCGGGCATGTGGTAATTGATTTTTGACTTTCTTTACACAAATAAATATAACAGACACCAATGCTGGTATTATATCTCTGCTCCCATGCTTCACTTTTCGCAAAACACATGACAGCAGGACTTCAGTCTTAATAGCGGTTACTGACTTTGGAGTGCCTGAACCAAGATGGCACCATCCTGATAATGAAAAAAGACGATGAAGGCTTTGTCAGGTACACAAGACGCTGTGTACAGTACTGTGATCTCTATGAGGAGTAATGAATATCTAGACGAACTTGCACCTTCCTTAGTATGTATGCAATTACTATGAAAAAAATATATATGAGGCTTTGTGCTCTTTAAACCCAAGGGGCCAAAAATGAGTGATTCTGCCCAAAGAAGCTCATGCATTTTTGGAGCTTTGCATTAGAAGCAACAAATGACGCAGTGCTCAGGTATGAACGGGCACACTGAGACTAATGGGATTCTTTATCTTGAGATTTGTCCGCTTCAACAATCACGCAATATCACGCAAGATCCTATGAGTAGGAACTGAAGTGATCACACATATCATATGTCTGCTCCTTTCTTTCATTGCTACAAGAAGTAGGCAATGCTGCTGCCAGGTTATTATTTTATACAGAAGGGGACTATTTATGAAAATAGCCTGGCTGTGAAACCAGGGAAAATCTACCTAATAAAAAACACATCACCATTATTGTATCCAAAGGAAAAGCGTTCATTAATGTTATGGATTTAACAGTTAAAGTGTTGATGAAGATGAGGAAAAGCAGTGTGTGTTCATTATGTTCAGTCTATAAAGCATTTTCTCCTGTGACTTGGCAGCCAGAGACCTCTGGACTTATAATACTTATTAGCAAAGCTACATATTGATGCATATAGAGTTAGCTATCAAACCTTGGGCTGTCTTCACTATGAAGATACATCAGAGGATTTAGAAACAGTATAATAAACAGCATAAAACTGCTACAAATTTTACACTTACATTTCTGTTTTGCTGATCTGTTGGTTAAGCCACCACATTCAATGTGACAGAAAAGAGAAAATTCACACTACAGATATGAAAGATCCATGGGCTAAGTTAATGCATCTCTATTTTTGACAATTCAAATAGCTAGAACAGAATATTCACAAGACAGGAGAGGATATTGTGCACACAAGATTCTTCTTAATAAATTCTGAGACAGCACAGCATTGATATGAACAAGACTAGTAATGTAAAAATATGTATTATCAGTACATATCAGATCGCATAGACAGCTCATTCACACATGCGGCTATTATAACTGCCTCTTCTTAAAGGAATCTGCAGCGGTTCACATTTAGAGGAAGTTTGACAGGTGATATGTTGATTGACTATGCCACAATCTTGCATATTGCAAGCGGTTGTAGGGTGGCCCCATTCACCCACCAAATGTGACATGCTGTTTATTTTTTGCCACAGCCTCGAAGCAAAGCATTATAGCTGCAGTATGTGCATTTATGTGTTTAGGTGGGCAGTTGGGGAAGGAAAGGAAGAGAACTGCAGCTCACCCACCTTCTTTAACTGCTGCCCTGGCCACCTGTTTGAATGGGCCCTAACATGCAGGAAATCACACCAGGGTGAACAGTACAGGCCAGGGTCACAACTCCTTTTGTTGGTCCAGTGTATTATTCACAAGGCAATGGTATATTTTCTGTACACTTCCCAACCAGCATACCACAAATCAATGAAAATGAAGCTCAGTGTCCATATGCATTTTGGTTGTGTGTTTTAGCAGGTCTGGTCAGAATAAAAATAGTGTTGCAAAGCAAACAAAAATCTCAGCACTTTATGTTGGCCTTCACTGACTAGATTAGTGTTTTTATTTTAAAATATATGGCTTAGATTTACACCTACCATACATTTGGAATTTATAAATGCCAGGCTCTGTGTGAAAGGGTGTGTTACTAAAGCAATGGACTTTATTTACCAAATGGAAATTAATAGAAGCAGGTAGAAAGTACTATATAGATAATTTGAGCGCTTCTATTGTATGTTAGTATACATGTTTAGACCTTCCAAAGCCCAGAAAATGTGACCCCCTAACTCAGGGTTTCTCAACCAGGGTTCTGTGGAACCCTAGGGTTCCTCCAGAGGTTGCTAGGGGTTCCTTGAGCAATAGTCAATTTCTACCTCTCAGATAAATTCCCAATGACATCATTTTTAGCTACCTGTAAGGGGGCAATTATTCCCAATGACCACAAGTGTAAGGAGCATTTTTCCCACTGACCATCACACTAATGTATCATGAGTTGTAGATCTTTAATTTTTAGCAGGGGTTACCCCGAGACTGGAGGATTATTTCAAGGGTTCCTTGATGTTGAAAAGGTTGAGAAAGGCTGCCCTAACTGATCTTGTGTGTTGTGTGCATTGGACATTCAAAAAGGCATGATCGTGTGCCTTTTGTGCAAATACATTGCATTAGGTGACACTAAACAATCTCCTTACTCCAAGAATAGTTCATATGCATCCACTACTTAAAGTGGAGCTCTACCCAAAAGGGGAAGCTCTTCTTGTCTGCCTCCTCCCGCTGCCATTTTTGACACCTTTTGGGAGGGGGAGCGGGTACCTGGTTTTGACAGGTACCTGCTCCCACTTCCAGCTCAGTTTGGCACGACAAAGTGAGCTGCCGGACACCCCCCATTCACAAATCTAAACCAAGATGAAGACACCGCCGGACGCCTGGACAGGTAAGTGCCCTAATAGTAAAAGTCAGCAGCTACAGTCTTGTAGCTGCTGACTTTTTAATTTTTGGGGGATGGGGGCCGGAACTCCTCTTTAGTAGCCCTGTAATCTATTTTTCATGAAATTGTTTTTTCTACTGTATTTTGTAATGTCTTCCCTAAAGTAGAACCAAAAGCCAAACTATTTTTTCATTTTGGATAGAGTAAGAGAGCGTTATAAGCCCTGCCAGTATTTTTTTTTTCCATTTGTGTCCCATTGAGGTGATTTCCCTTCACATTCCTGCCCCACAGTGAATATGGGAAGTAAGAAGAAACCTCTCCAAATAAAAAAATCACTGGTTGACCCCAGAATTAGTGTTGAAAGAATTTGCCCTCTATTACTGTTTGAGGGGCAATCCAAAATTTGGGAATTTCTTTCACTCTCACTCTCAAAATTAACAGTAAGCATGACAAATAGAGAGAATAAATCTTAAATCTCCCTAACGGGGGCACAGACAGCAATAAATACCTGACACGTGTTCTAATCCTTCTCCACAGTATCCAAAACAAAACAAAAATGTCTTTAGTTTTTCTTTGTCTCTTCTTTTCTCACTCAGTGCACGTTAGTGCACACATGCAACAAATCTCATAATCTTTGGTTCCTTTCGGGAGGAAGCAAGAGATGGTGGCTATATAACGACATACAGAGAATGAACTTAGCCACCCTTAAGTCAAAGTTGGATTACAGAAGCAAAAAAAAAGAAGAATTTGGAGATTTGGAGGCGGCTAAGAGCAAAAGAAAGGACTTGTCCGAGTTAAGACTACATACTTGAATAGGATCTCTTTTTTTCAGACCAGAGTTTAAAATCACTAAAATTTTAACTAGAAAACAGAAACTCACCCAACACTATTCCTTCCAATTTTGGTTAAAGATGTGTGAATTTGATTTCCTGAAGAGCCCCTCTGTTAAGCTCCCACACTTATCTGTTATCTTTACTGCTTGCTTTGCCTAAGCTTGTTAAGACTAATGAGTCATCTCCACTGACTTTGAGGAGAAATCTTCTGACAGAGGAATCAGAACAGGCACATCAGCAGGATCAATGAAGGCAGTGGACTGACAGATGCACTTCTCTAGATGTTCCCAGCATGCTGCCTTCCTAAATATTTTACACAACAGGTGTCCGCCTCCGTCTGCACACAACACTGCCTTAAACATTTGGGATGGAGTTCTCATTTAACTCAAATTGTAGTAAGGTCAGTGTCTTAGTGTGCATGCTCTGTGTAATTATTAGTGCTTACACAATCTACACTCCTAATAATTAAGGGGGATTTTCAGCATTCTAGTAAGATGGAAAGCTGTTAGTGCTTTCAAAATTGACACCCTTTAGCCATAAAGGTACAGTCCACCTTTTAGGGAAATTGAATGAATACACCAATAATAATTAAATAAAAAATGTGCATTTATAACAATTTTGCACTGGAGTCTGCAGATAATTACAATCGCAATCAGGGGTGTAATGCAAAGGCTCCTGAACTATTTACATCCCAGCCCCAGGTATGGATAGAAGTACAGACATTTTGTTATGGTGTTAGAAGAAGGAAACAATTGACTACAAGTGCAGTGATGTCGCCAAACTTGTGCCAACACAATATGTAAGTAACTCTGCCATGGTGGCAATAGGACATGTTTTCTTTTCCATCACAGATCACTATGTGGTGAGAAGCCAAATTCAAACAACAACAAGATGCTCCAGGGAGAAGCTCCTCACAATTCAGGTTAGTGGGGGTAGGGAATGGTTTAAGGGTGGGGGAGTTGGGAAGTGTTTTTTTTTTATTACATCCTAGATATACAGTAGGTCTCAAAGGAGGCATTTGGGTGTATGCTTCCAAAAGAATATATGGTTCCAAAGGTGGTGTTTGCCTTCAAGTAACCAAGGGGGATTTCCAACATTTTTGATGGAAGAAAAACTGTTAACGCTGAACTCCAGGATAAGCCAATATCATCTAACTACAAGAGCCATGTGTAATTATAAATAGAATCTTAGAGCCCTACCACACTGGGGTGCTGGGCGCGTTAGCGGTAAAATTACGCTTATTCTAGCAGTGCTTTACCACTGTTTAAGCGGCACTTTTCCACTGCTAGCAGGGTGCTTTTAACTCCCAGAATGGGTTAAGAAGGGGTTAAAAGTGCCCGTGTTACGGCACTTCGGAAGCACTTTTCAGGCACTTTGGTAGCGCTGCCCATTCATATCAATGGGCAGGGGCGGTTTGGGAGCGCGGTATACCGCGCTCCCAAACCGCCCCAAGGATGCTGCTTGCAGGACTTTTTCTAACGTTCCACAAGCGCACCACCCCAGTGTGAAAGCACTTGGGCTTTCACACTGGGGTGGCATGGGAGGCAGTTTTCAGGCGCTATTTCTAGCACTAAAACACCTGAAAACTGCCTCAGCGTGAAAGGGGTCTTAGTGTGCTTTGTGTATTTTTCCAGATCTGTGCTGTAAGAAAATTTGCCTCTGTGCAGGAACTTCCTGTTATAAAGACCGGCCACTGCTGCTCTCTCTCTTCTCGTGCAGGGTGACTGATCTTCTCTCTACTCCTCCTGTAATTTTATGCAGGCAGCCTGTAGTGGGTGGAGCCTGCTGGGCTCCTGCTCTTTGCAGGCTATGTACAGCAGATGTCACTGTTCCTTTTACAAGGTTATATATGGGTTTTCAGAGGCATTAAACGCACAAAAACTTGCATTTATATCCTTTGTGGCTACTGAGGAATATATTAAAATGAAAAAATGAAAATATAAGTTTCTGTGCCTGGAGTTCAGCTTTAAATGGTCTGTGCGTGTCTAATGTGGCAGCTCTCAGATTGTAAACAATAGCAGGATAATGAGGGTATGAAGAAGGATCTCTTTAGAATCTTATGCTGAAATAGACAAACACAACAAACATACAGTATTGTTAATCGCATTCTTTCATTTTGTTTATTTCTGTCCTGTTTCTCTTCCACCTCTAAATTCTTATTTTCCTGCACTAGCACACAAGTCTTGGTTTTGGGCCCCCTGTTGCCTCCTAAGCTGCTAAATGATTGCTCACACAAAGGTCTCTACTGTAATGTATGAAAGAGAAGATTTGCAGTCATATGCTATGCGAAGCAGCCTTGCTGAATGAAATTCACTGCAGCAGTGTCAGGCTGAAACCAACCACATACCAGATCTGATTACTAACTTACATAAGAGACAAGCAGATTCACATTTCTCACAGCTAGTCCTGAATGTAAGGGATAGTGTATACAAACAAACTTTTCTGGATTACTAGGCTTTTGTCTACGTCAGTGTTTGCAGGCTTACCCTCTCTCCTTAATAATGTATATATAAATGCATAATGTAAACTAACAACCCGAGCTGATGCAGCCCTTAGCTATTCAATTCTGTTTCAAGATTTCTTACATTTCAATTAGATCTTTCACCAAACGTATTTATTGACTACTAAAAAATATTAAGGTGATCTTAAAGAGGAAGTAAACCCTGATGTAAACTCTGATGGGTTTACTTCATCTTAATCACCTGCAATGTAGAAGCATAATAAGCCAGTATGCATCGCATACTAGCCTATTATGTGCCACTTACCTGCCATCGACTCCCGCACTGTCCCCACAGAAGAAAGTGTCCATCTTCGCCCCTCTTCCTTCCGGGGTTGCGAACTCCGGCGCTGTGACTGGCCGGAGTTGCGTGACGTCACTTTCGCACATGCGCGCGGGAGCCTCCAATCGTGGCATGCCTTCAGTGAAGAAATGGCATGGAGGACGTTTCGTTACTGCACATGTGGCGAATGACGTCGGCGCATGCCAGTATAGCGTATATCTCCTAAACTGTACAGGTTTAGGAAATATACAGGGAAGCTGATTACATGCTTACCTGTAGTTTAAAGTGGTTGTCAAGAGTTGACAACCACTTTAAAGCTTACATTTATTTAACCACTTGAGCTCCAGAAGATTTTACTCTCTTCATGACCAGAACATTTTTTTGCTATTCAGCACTGCGCTGTAACTGGAAATTGCACAACACTGTACACAAATGAAATTCATATAATTTTTATTCACACAAATAGAGCTTTTTTGGTGGTATTTGATCACCATTGTTTTTTTTATTTTTTATTATAAAATAAAAAAAGACCAAAAATTTTGAAAAAAAAATATTTTGAAAAAAAACCCCGTTATTTTCAACTTTCTGTTATAAAACACATCCAATAAAATCAAATATCTTCATACATTTAGGCCAAAATGTATTGTGTTACATGTCTTTGGTAAGTAAAATACCAGTATATATTAATTGGTTTGTATGAAAGTTATAGCGTCTACAAATTATGGTATATACTGTATCTGAAAATTGATCAGTCCTGATGTACTAATAGCCTCATTTCTTGAGGCCCTAAAATGCCAGGACAGTACAAATACCCTCCAAATGACCCAGTCAGGGATACTGACTGAGTATGTAGAAATAATTGTTTAAATGTTTAAATAATTTGTTATTCAGTTTTTACATTTTTTTTTCTTTCTCAACATTTTTTTTTCTTTTTTTTTACTATTTTACTAATTCAGGGATTTTTTTTACACTGTTATTGCTTATACAGTGATGATCACTGTATAAGCAATAGTTCTAGCTATTATAAATGGGTTAACAATTTATTTATTTTTATTTCAGGTACTTATATAATGCCGTCAATTTAAGCAGTGCTTTACATATATATTGTACATTCACATCAGTCCCTACCCGCAAGGAGCTGACAGTCTAAGGTCCCTAACTCACATTCATACATATACTAGGGCCAATTTGGGGAGGATCTAATGTACCAACCAGCATGTCTTTGGAGTGTGGGAGGAAACCGGTGTACCCAGAGGAAACCCATGCAGGCACAGGGAGAACATGCAAACTCCATGCAGGTAGTGCCATGGTCAGGATTCAAACCAGTAACCCTTTTTGCTGCTACGCAAGAGTGTTATCCACTACACCACTGTGCCGCCCCAATTTACAAACAGCTTGCTGTGATTGGCTAAGCAAATCACACGGTACAGGTAGCCAGATACCATGTGGCTGCTTTGGGCCAATCACAGATCACAACAGTGAGCAAGCTATTCATGAATGGAAAGCTATTCATGACAGGTTGCTTATATTGTTATCATGTGATCGCTATGACCAATCATAGTGATCACATGATAACCCAGTTACAGATTATAGTAACAGTAATCCTCTGAGTCTGGTGGACACAGTGCTTTTAACCTTGAAGTGGTTCAGTCACATATATACGTGACTGAGCCTGCCTATGCCGGCCAGCCGCAGTATATCTGCAGGAGCGGAGTGGTAAGTGGTTAAAGCATTACCGATAATATTAAAGCATCTTATATTTTTGCTGGTCCATGTTGCATTCAATTTTTTGCTTCCTGCCAAAAGTGCTTGTCCTGAAAGCGCTGGCTGTGACATCCACTTTTAGGGTGGTTCCATTTCCTTGCAGGGTCTCATGCAGCCACCCCTTTCTTGAGTGCTCCTGAATCTGGACTACAGGATGATGTACCTTTCCTGCACTGACACACACAGGGAAGAAAAAAACACAATAGACCCCACTTCTGTGTCCTCCGGCAGGCAAATGACAATTCCATGAATAGTGGTCACACATGCGTGCAGGTGCTAGGCACAGTGGGACACATGGTCCCAAAGAATTGTGCTAGTGTGTAGTTCCCAACAGGAAGTTCAGGGAAGCAGCACATGGGAGGCTGGGGGATGCCAGTGATGAAGACAAGTAAGTATTTATCTTGTTTTTTTCAGGTAGGGTCGTTCATGGTTTTTCTTTTAATGACAGTATTGCGTCAAATAAAAACTGCCATTCCTGTACTTCTTTTGAAATGCTTGTTGCCTGACTGTCTATGGCTTCCTAATTCCCGAGACATTGATCTGAAACCAACATGCAGATCAGGAACATCAGAATAATGTCACAACTCCTGATCTGCATTCTACCTATGGGTCACTGGAGCTAGTTGACAGCAAGGAGAATTATATTTTCAGAAGAAGGGATGAGCAACACAAGCTTCCATACTTCCTTAGTGCAAGTTTCCTTTGACATACGGTATTTGAAGATTACGGTGAATGAAGATGTTAAGAAAAGGTCAAAGGGAATGAATGCAATCAATGGACTTGAGAGCTTTCGGCACTGTATTGTGCCTGGACAAAGCAGATACTGTAACTGTACAAAACAGTGAATTCTATAATGTCCTTGCTGAGATACGTAAGCAAACACAATGTTCAGAAAATAAACAGTACATTTTTACAGTCTACAGAAAGGGCTATCCTTACTGGACACTCCATCGTCAGTGCATGGTTTGCCCCCCCCCCCCCCCAGGCTGAACATCGTCAGGTTATCATGGAGCAGGCAATGTCAACGATGGCCCATTAAGTAGTAAGGTATGGATTTTAAGGAGGAACCCCACACAAATGACCAACCCCCCCAACCATATTAAACTCTTATCCTTTCATACAGCCTGGCTGCCCCTCCCCTCCTGAACAACATACCCACAACATGGGGAGTACCTTGACATGCTGACAAAGGCAAGGGCCTCATCCCTACAACCCTGGCCTGGTGGTTGTGGGGGTTTCCAAAATCTCTAGATAGATACTGCCCTTACCCATCTAAATAAGTAAAGGTTACATTGCACACCTACTCATTCACAAAAAATAAATGTAAATGTAATAATGATCCAACCCTCAAAAAGTCCCATGATGAAAATCCATCATCAATCACATCATCCTGAAACTCATCAATCCTGATTAACGATCTGCTCCTTGCTGCTCTCACGCCAGTAATGGATTATCCCTGTCCCCACTCATCAGCCTCCTTTCCTGGCCAGCCTGGATGCATGTTCACATAAGGGTCTGGCATGAATTTTGGGGGGAAAGCCCCTTTTTTTTTCTTATCTTATTTTTTTTGCATAGGGTTCCCCCTTAAAATATTGCTGACTGTTTATTTTTCACATCCTTGTCTCCGGGTTGCTGCGTTATTAGCTTAGTATCCTAGATTACTGGTCTGAAACAAGTTTGCAGATAAGGATTTCTGACACCTCTCTGGCATTGCTGATTTGCATAATAGGTCTATGACTCAGACATAATTCCCCCATGACAGGTTTACTATAAGCATTTTAGGGAAGGTGCAAGTCAACTAGTCACACTATTGTTTAGCAAACGTTCTGGCTGAAGCAGGCACACAGAGCAAGGGAACCTGCTCAGCTGTTATGTACCATTGCAGTTTGTAATGTGTTAAACGTTTTGTGATCTGTAATTGAGTTCAGCTGTGAGCTATTGATACTTTACTTGCAGCAATGCCACCACACATACCAGCTTGGCAAACCTTTGCCGCATGCAAAACTGTGGGTTTATGCAGATACAGACTTCTGACATTTCTTTGGCTTTCCTCATCTGCAGGCTTGTTCCAGACCAGTTATTTAACATGCAATGAAGCCAGTGGGTCAACACAGCAGCTAGGCATGTAGCATTTTCAAAGGATGTTCAGGCCCAGCAGCACCATATTATATTTACTTTTAAGAGAACCTGTCATGAAAAGGCTTACATGGTAATCTGAATGTTAGTTCTTTAATTGTTGTACCTGTTTATCTGCACCAATCTCTTATTTACAGCTTTTTTGAAGTGTACAGTTTAACTGGTATTTCTCAGTTTTCAGGAGGCAGGGTGTGGGGATTTGATTTCATACACTGCACAGAAGAGAGAACACAGCTGAGTGTAATCTGAGACCGGAGTGGAGGAATGGAGACCACACACACAATCTCATAGGGAAACATGCACAGCTGAGGCTGTCAATCACCTGCTGTGTGCTGGATGGGGGGTTGGGCTATGGAAGGATTGCCTGGTGTCTGGAAAAACTGTCAGAAGTGATTAATGCAGATATCAGAGGAAGGAGAAAGCAGACAAGAACCACACTAGTGCTACAGATCGAGGGAAGTACACACTATAGAGGGATATGCTTTGCTCATTTTTCATTTCAGAGGTTTACAACCACTTAAATCAATAAAAAGTATATTGTCTGCTAGCTTTTCTTTCTTCAGTAAAGGTAGTAAAACATCACCTGAAGTTTGGCACTTCAGGTAACAATATCAGTTGTCAGGTGATCTTTAATCCCCTGACTCAAACTGACAGGTCAGACACCAAGTAAAAAAAAAATGAACAATAAAATAAACATAACATTTTTGCCATATTTAATGACAACCTGTGCTTTTTAATGAGTTGGCAAAATTGCTTTCATTGTGAGAAGCAGCATTGAATTGCATTTATTGCTGTGAGCCTACATATACATCAGCCAATATGGCTAGCCCCATATACAGTATCTCACATACGTAAGTACACCCCTCACATTTTTGTAAATAGTTTATTATATCTTTTCATGTGACAATAAATGAAACTTTGCTACAGTGAAAGTAATGAGTGTACAGCTTGTATAACAGTGTACATTTGCTGTTCCTCAAAATAACTCAACATACAGCCATTAATGTCTAAACCGCTGGCAACAAAAGTGAAAATGTCCAAGTTGGGCCCACAGTGTCAATATTCTGTGTGTCCACCATTATTTTCCAGCACTGCCTTAACCCTCTTGGGCATGGAGTTTACCAGAGCTTCACAGGTTGCCACTGGAGTCCTCTTCCACTCCTCCATGACAACATCACGGAGCTGGTGGATGTTAGAGACCTTGAGCTCCTCTACCTTCCAATTGAGGATGCCCCACAGATGCTCAATAGGGTTTAGGTCTGGAGAAATGCTTGACTAGTCCATCACCTTTACCCTCATCTTCTTTAGCAAGGCAGGGGTCATCTTGGAGGTGTGTTTGGGGTCGATCACGTTGGAATACTGCCCTGCAGCCCAGTCTCTGAAGGGAGGGGATCATGATCTCCTTCAGTATGTCACAGTACCTCTTGTCACGACACACTTGTCTTTGTACTTCTCACCTGGTTGCCGCCACACACGCTTGACACCTGCTAGGACAGCAGCCATGCAGACCAATTTGATGCAGTGTACGTCGTATGGTCTGAGCACTGACAGGCTGACCCCCCACCCCTTCAACTACTGCAGCAATGCTGGCAGCACTCATACGTCTATTTCCCAAAGACAACTTTTGGATATGATGCTGAGCATGTGCACTCAATTTCTTTGGTCGACCATGGCGAGGCCTGTTCTGAGCGGAACCTGTCCTGTTAAACCACTGTATGGTCTTGGCCACCATGCTGCAGCTCTGTTTCAGGGTCTTGGCAATCTTCTTATATCTATCTATATGTAGAGCAACAATTATTTTTTTCAGATTCTCAGAGAGTTCTTTGCCATGAGGTGCCATGTTGAACTTCCAGTGACCAGTATGAGAAAGTGAGAGCGATAACACCAAATTTAACTCACCTGAGACCTTGTAACACTGAGTCACATGACACCGGGGAGGGAAAATGGCTAATTGGGCCCAATTTGGACATTTTCACTTACGGGTGTACTCACTTTTGTTGCCAGCGGTTTAGACATTAATGGCTGTATGTTGAGTTATTTTGATGGGACAGCCAATTTACACTGTTATACAAGCTGTACACTCACTACTTTACATTGTAGCAAAGTATCGTTTCTTCAGTGTTGTCACATGAAAAGATAGAATAAAATATTTACAAAAATGTGAGGGGTGTACTCACTTTTGTGAGATACTGTATATGTATAATTAAAAATGTTACGCAGTTTTTGTAAACCTTGACACATACTGACAAAGTTATTTGCATAATGAATTATTTAACATGTTCATTTAAAAAAAAAAATATACATCTGAGTGTATACATCTTCTTTCTGGTCTTTTCAGTGTATTTTCTGAATTGTTCATGAAAGCACTGGGCCCTGCACAGGATCAGCAGTTCATTGAATGGCTTAACTGGCCATTTACAGTTTAATATTAAATAGAAGTTTAGATATTACAAATTATTCCGACTTTGTGGTCCGTCAATTTGTCAATTTGTGGGCAATGATAGATTTAAAGCCTGAGTGATTGTATTAAACTTAATTTACAGGAAATGCTGTCAAAACATCTGAATCTCTGTGACAGCATCTACAGTGAGCAGACATATGATTACTACCTTGTATGAAATGTCTGACACATACATATCATTCAGCACTATGCCACCTTTCGTTATAGTCAACAAGTCATAAATTGTTACAATTTGCGCTTTCATACTATAACAACATACTGTATTACTGTTTTGGTATTGTTTGAAATGGAAACATATACACAAGGTCCTACAGGGAATGCTAAGCACTTCGGGACAACCTATAAGCCCTCCACAATGTGTACAACACATGAGCATGTCAATTCTTTACTCAACCATAGTTTTTGGGAATGGTCTCAGGTTTTCAAGACTTGCCCCAGATATTCAGCACTGGCCCATTGTACCATAAAATGCTTTCTTGTCCTCTGTATGAAATGAATGAGAACTTTGCGTTATGCCGTCCTCGAGCAGCATAAAGCAACAATCTCAGAAACAAAGTGTTCCTGGAAATCATTTTAAAGCTGAACTGCAGGCTAGTCGCTTAATTATGACCAAAGATTCCAGTCCTTATACACAATTAAAACATGATTTGTTTAACCACTTCAGCTCCGGAAGGATTTCTCAGGTTAGGACCAGAGCACTTTTTGCGATTCGGCACTGTGTTGCTTTAACTGACAATTGCGCGGTCGTGCGACGTTGTACCCAAACGAAATTTGCGTCCTTTTTTTCCCACAAATAGAGCTTTCTTTTGGTGGTATTTGATCATTTCTGATCGCCGCTATAAACAAAGAAAGCGCGACAATTTTGCAAAAAAAAAAAAACAATATTTCTTACTTTTTGCTAAAATTCTAATCCAAAAAAAAAATATATAAAAAAACATTTTTTTTTCATCGGTTTTGGCCCATTTATATTCTTCCTCATATTTTTGGTAAAAAAAAATCACAATCGGCATTTATTGATTGTTTTGCGCAAAATTTGCCGCGTTTACGGATGATGAGAATTCATTTCTGGGGTTTTTATTTTTTTTTTATTTTTTACTAGTAATGGCAGCGATCTGCAATTTTTAGCGGTACTGCGATATTGGAGCGGACATGTCGGACATTTTTGGCACTTTTTTGGGACCAATGACATTTATACAGCGATTAGAAATGTAAGTGTCCACTGATTACTGTATAAATGTCATTGGCAGTGAAGGGGTTAACCTCCAGGGGGCGATCTAGGGGTTAACTGTGTTCCCTAGGCGTGTTCTAACTGTGGGGGAGCTGGGCTACCATGGGCATAAGAGATCTAACTGATCCCAGTGACAGGGATCAGTAGATCTCTTATGTCCCCATTTACAGAGTGGGGAACCGCCGTGTTTACATTGGCGGTTCCCCGCTCTTTGGCTTTGGCAGCTCATCGCAGCTCGCCGGCGGACATCGGGTCCATCCGAGCCACGGGCACACTCCTCCAGAATGTGTCGGGCATGAGAGCGTGCCGCTGGCGGCGCGTGCTTGCCCCATAGCTGCGCCTGCACGGATCGCCACCTATTTACGGCGATTCGCGCATCCACACCGCTGCAGTAAATGTAACCTCAGGCCAGGGAAATAACAGGCATAGTGGACATTGGCCATATAAAATGGAAATAAAGGAGCTTAGGCCGTTATTCTGAATGATTCAACATGAGATGTATCAACAGGAGGATAACTGTATAGAAAAACAAGATTTTCCTAAAGGTGAAAAATTTGCCTTTCCATAAATGACATTTCTAACCCACGTTTCAGTTTTTTTGATATTGGCAACAAAAGCCAACTATGTGAGCACTAATGCTAAAGTCCATGGTTTTGTGATTTGCTGTTAATGGGATAGAAGAAGACAATGTCACTGACTGTTCTTGTGCTTTCTGCCTCTTCTGCTTCTTTACATATACTGTACAGGCGGTCCCTGGGTTACAAACAAGATAGGGACTGTAGGTTTGTTCTTAAATTGAATTTGTATGTAAGTTGGAACAGGTACATTTAAGTGTAGCTCCAGCCCAAAAAAATATTTTTTACATTTTTTATATAGCATAGGGAAGAGTTAACAACCCTGTACGGTTTGTTTTGCTGTCTGTTTCTATTTAGAAGATTTCAGCTCACTTTCTTTCCCTATGACAATTGGATTAAAAAAAATTTGGGTTGTTGTGGAAAAAAGGATTGGTGATAAAGCTTCAGTGGAGACACCTTTTTGTCATAATAACTCTTACAGGAGTGAATTTCCCTTCCTAGGAGGAGATTTCCTCCCACTTTCTGTTGTCTCCCTCCATTTTGTAAGTAGGAGTCGTTTGTAAGTCGGATGTTTGTAATTAGGGGACCACCTGTATATATCTCTAAAAGCAACACGGGAGCAGCGTCCTCCATTAGGATGACGCACACCACTCATGTCACAACTTTATTTTACTTAATTATACAACCTAAAGCTGAGCTCCAGGCAGATATAAAATACACAAGTTATGCAGCTCTGTATTCATTATTAAATTAGTAAAACCATATACGGGGTATTTTTCAAATGCTAACAGTGTAAGTACCTGGATCTGACTTGTTATTAGCCTCTTGCCATCATAAGTACAACAGAGCTCAGTTTTGGAGACAAAGAAGCAGCACAAAGAGCCAGTCAGTTGTGCTGCAGTGTACTCATGTTAACAATGAGTACACTGATGGAACTTGTTGCTGTTCGTGCATCTCCTTTTAATGTCCAGGATAGAAGGGGGGGGGGGGCAAGAACTATAAGCGCAATTTAAGTGAAGTAGCAGCGATTCCAAAGTAGCAATCAATGTGAACCAGGGCTCAAGGAGTATTAAACCCAAAAACAAAAAATGTAATATATTGCAGCATACCAATGCCCATATGTTGTGGTTGCATTCAACTTTAATAGACTTTTTTCCCTTTATTTTTACCTATTGATCCAGGCAGTAATACAATCCCTGTCGTAGGATTTCTCCACTTTGGATGTGGGAGGAACAGAGACACCTTTAACCACTTTCCACTTTTTACCCCCTTCCTGACCAGGCCATTTTTTGTGATATGGCACTGTGTCACTTTAACTGACAATAGTGCAGTCGTGCGACAGTGTACCCTAGTAAAATTGATGTTCTTTTTTTCCCACAAATAGAGCATTCTTTTGGTTGTATTTGATCACCTCTACGGCTTTTATTTTTTGCACTATAAACAAAAAAAGAGTGAAAAAATTGAAAAAAAAACAATATTTTTTACTTTCTGATGTAAACACACCCAATAAAAATGTATCAAATCAAATTTCTTCTTCAATTTCGGCCAATATGTATTCTGTTACATGTTTTTGGCAAAAAAAATCCCAATAAATGTATATTGATTGGTTTGCGCAAAAGTTATAGTGTCTACAAACAAGGATAGATTCATGGACTTTTTATTTTTTAATTTTAGTAGTAAAGGCGGCAATCAGTGATTTTTAGCAGGGCTGCGACACTGTGGCAGACAAATCTGACACTAGGTGAGACTTTTTGGGGACCAGTGACACCAATACAGTGATCAGTGCTAAAAAAAATGCACTCTTACTGTACTAATGACACTGGCAGGGAAGGGGTTAACATCAGGGGCAATCAAAAGGTTAACTGTGTCCCCCTTGGAGTGCTTACTGTGTGGTTTAACTGAAGAAAGACAAAGATCTGTGTTCCTGCTTAGCAGATCTCTGTTTTTCTTACTAGCAGAACGGCAATCTGCATTGTTTACATAGGCAGACCGCCGTTCTGCCGCTCTCCAAACATTTTCCGGGTTTCCGGCGGACATTGGGTCTGCTGGACCCGCTGATTGTCTCCCACTGTGTCCAATCACAGCGAAAGCGGAGCTCCAGAAATCACATACAGGTACGTAATTTTGTGCGTAAGGGCCACCCTGCAGCAGTATATGTATGTGGGGTGGTCCTTAAGTGGTTAAACAGTAGGATTGTCAATCTTGGAAGAGGGTAGTGTTAGATTCACTAACAGAGTTAGATGGACTGTCACTAGACCAACAATTTAAAACCAAATTCCACCTAACATTTCTTAAGCAGTTACAGCAACAGCTTTTCCTTTTGAGATAATGGTTTTACATGCATGAATAAATGCTGACATTGTAAGAATCCCTGTCAGTGCTAAATGGTTTGTCTCAACCCCCTAACTACCACTTTGTCTGGACAGCTTAGTCTGTTAAAGGAAGTTGAAAAATAACAGACTTACTGACCGGATCAACAGGTGAAAATAAAGCGGGGAAAAAAGCAAATGAATATAGCCACCTCAGCTAAGAATTAGTAAGCTGCAATATCATTTTTGCTGTTTTTTGGGTTCAACACCGATTTAATCTTGAAATGTATAACAGCGATTTGTAACATGTACCTTTCTCTGATAACATGAATCTTGGAACGCATAGCCGTTTCTTGTGTCATGCAACATTATTAAGTAAGTAGTTATTCAATCAAACTTTGAAAGGTCTATCCAGATTCCCCATGTTCAGGGTTGCAATAACTATAGCCAATCACTTTGAAAACAAAAAAAGAAACAACAATTTTGCACAACTTCTTCTGTAACCTCTTTAAAACAGAACAAGTGTTGTCACTTATTGACATAGGTGTCATAAGTTGCTAAAATATTTGCTATAAATGTTCAGGATAGGCAGCTGTTAATATATATCCGTATGTCATTTTCCTATTACGTTTCTAAGTCATGTCAGCATAAAATATGCTTATAAAAACAGATGCACACACACGTAACAGAACATTCAAATTTTAGAGATTACTTTCTTAACTGGTGTCAATTTATGAAGTGTAAAATATGCATTGTGCATTTATATATAGTTTTACTGCTGCTTTTGTTTTATGAAATGGAATTATATTTTATTTTGGGTTTTGTAACCATTGTGCATATTATTATTTTTTCATAAGCTCAGTAAGGCTACTTTCACACTCGGGCAGGGGGCGGTAGCAGTAAAGCGCCGCTAGTTTTAGCGGCGCTTTACTGCTCTTATAGCGGCACTGTGGCACCATTATGCAGGCGGGAGCGGGGCGTTTTTAACCCCCAAGAGGGGTTAACAAGGGGGTAAAAGCGCCACAGCTGCATTAAAGGTATTTCCACTTTTTCAGCCAAATTGGGATAACGCCCATTTTATATTTGTTACATCACCTCAGCAAAAAAAAAAAAAAATACAGTTTACCGTTTTTAACCACTTACTGATCGCGCTATAACCTAATGACAGCTACAACGTGGTCGTCCAGTTCGTGGAGCGTCATATTATATCCTCCCGTGATTGCTCCTGGCGCAGCATGCTCTTTGATCATTGTGTCCTTAGGACACAGCTGCTCACAGATCGTGGTAAAGGGACAATCACTGCACCCTTTACCATGTGATCAGCTGCGTCCAATCACAGCTGAGCAAAATGTAAACACAAGCTGGTTATTGCCGTTCCTTTCCTCAGGCCGACAGCGCAAGGAGAGGAGAAAGGATAACCAGCTTGTGTGAAAGAGACATCTACACTGATTATCAGGGCACATCTTAACAGGGACCACCAGTGCTACCTATCAGTGCCCATCAGTTCTGGCAATCAGTGCCCATCAGTGCTGCCAATCAGTGCCTCCTCATCAGTGTCAGTGTTTTTTTTTCAAAATTGTCAGTTTTTTTCATTTATTTAGCAAAAAATAAAAAACCCAGTGGTGACCGCACAATTGTCAATCAAAGTGTAACAGCGCGGAAAGCTGAAAATTGGCCTGGGCAGGTAGGGGGTAAAAGTACCCAGCAGGAAAGTGGTTAAATGCTCTTTTCTGGAAGTAAAATTGTACTTAGTTATTTTTGTTATGAGGAGTCTTGGGAGCTGTGTTTGACATAATTAACCATTTCTATACTGATTTCAGCTCTTGTTTTAACATGAGGGTTAAAGGTTTAGAAACTGGGCTTCTCTATTGTATGTTAATGAGAACTGGATTAACCCAGATCTCTGCCTTTCTATTAGGACAGGACAAACTAAACTTGTTGAGGGGAAATAAATAAATATAAATATATATATATATATATATATATATATATATATATATAAATATATATATATATATACAGTGCCTTGAAAAAGTATTCATACCCCTACTTTAAAAACCATTTATAATTTTCACAATTATGTGCCACTTTGTGTTGGTCTATCACATAAAATCCCAATAAAATACATTTATGTTTTTGGTTGTCACATGATAAAATGTGGCAAATTTCAAGGGATATGAATACTTTTCCAAGGCACTATATATATATATATAAATATATATATATATATATATATATATATATATATATATACACACACACACACACTAGGTTGGATTTACTAAAACTGGAGAGTGCAAAATCTGGTGCAGCTCTGCATAGAAATCAATCAGCTTCCATTTTTTTTGTATCAAAGCTTACTTGAACAAGCTGAAGTTAGAAGCTGATTGATTATCATGTACAGCTGCACCACATTTTGCGCTCTCCAGCTCTATTATATCAACACTACATATTGTTTATATATATATATATATATATATATATATATATATATATAGCGATCTTGTTATATATCAAGATCGTTTATGTTTAATAACTTAAGCATTATAGTCCCTAGTTTTACTGTCAAGAAGTATATTGTGAGTTTCTTTTAGTCTTGATGAAAGTTGGATAGGAAATCTTCGGACTGAGGCTTTGTGGGCTGTCCATTTTATACAAGGGGGTGTCTTCAGTTTCATTTATTTCTAAATTAGTTTTAAGATGCAGAGCTATATTGAAGCAATATGACTCGTTACCCAGCAATGATTTGTTCAAATACCAAAGTGATCTCATAGCCATAAAGGTTAGATTGGTAAAGAATATAATACATGGGTCGTGCTCCGACCAAGAGGTTGAGAAGATTTTAGTTAATGTCAATTTGGATAGTAGTCCAGAGGTTATTCATGTGGAATTGTGGTACTGATACTGTCCACTTTAATTTTAATAAACCTACCAATGTGGGTTACCAATGTTTTAAAAACCTGATCTTAATAAAATAAAAAAAACCTTCTATATGGCTGTTATCTTTTTATTTAGTACACAAGGAGGACTGAGTGAATGCAGAAACATACAGATAGCACTGTAGTGGTTAATCAACAGGTCTGTATACAGATGCACAACAATGCTAATAAGTTATGGCAATTTATGTAAAAATTTAAAAATCATATAAAAATTACTAAACAATACATCAACAATTCAAAGCATGTGCTAAAAGGAAATAAACAATCGATTTACTTTAAATACACAGTGAAATGCATGTAAATCCCTGCAAGCTGATCAAATGACTGAGGTTGAAAACAAACAGCAAAATGGTTAAATATGAAATGTGCTGAAAAAAAATCATTGAGAACAGGTAATAAAATATGTTGACACAATTGCAAATGTATTTTATTTTGTCACAAGCAAAGTATTTAATTAACAACACAACCTTTATGATTAGAAAAATAAAGGGATTAAGCCTAGGTCAGCTGTCCCTAGAGAATAATTTTGTAGAGAATGTTTTACTACACTCAATACTTTCATTTTGATGTGAACTGTTTTTATTTTTTAAAGGAATACATAAGTTGTAATACAGATAAATGAATAGTATTCCCCAACCTAGAACAGGCCCAGATCAAAATATGTACAGTTATACAGCTAGCTTGGTTGGAAAAAAAGGCAATTGATCTTCAAGTTAATCCCCTACTCCCCCACCAAAAAAAAGAAAATTTGAATCCGCTGAACTCTAAACACACAGTTGATCCAAAGGAAGGCAAAAATAGGATGAATGAGATGTACAATTAGCCTCCTCCTCCAGTCAGAAACAGCATCCTTATCAGCCATCTTAAAGAGATTGTAAAGGTACATTTTTTTTTTTGTAAATAACAAACATGTCTATACTTACCTACTCTGTGAAATGGAATTGCACAGAGCGGCCGGCAACCTTCTCTTTTTGGGTCCCTTGCTGGAGCTCCTGGTCCCTCCTCTCTGGCCAGTGCCCTCATCAAAAGCCACTTCCCATGGGGGACTCATGCGTGGGGCATCCATTGACACAGACAGCGGGACTCGGCCCCACTCCCTTGTCACTGGCTTTGATTGACAGCACTGAGAGCCAATGGCTCGCGGTGCCCCAGTAAAGCCAGCGAGACCCGGAAGTGAGGGGAGAAAAAATGTGCAGATGTGCACTGTGCTGGATCGAATGAGGTCTCAGGTAATGAAAGGGGGGGGGGGGTCGCATTAAGGTAAAACATGTTTAGACTTTACAACTACTTTAAAGTAAATACAACATCTAGGGATAGAGGCAGGGTTAGCATGGATCAGGCTGGACATATCCGCAATCGGCAAATTGGTTCACTGTTGATTAATGCTATCATTTTATGTTATTTTATTGATTTTTTTAGTTTCTCTATTTGTTTGTTTGCCGACCGTTTTGTGGTCGACCTTATCCCATGGTATGGGAAATTGTGAGCATACTGATTGTACAGAGTGATCATATGGGCAATTATATGAAACACCAAAGAAGACAAATGTAATCTGTACCTTTACCAATGTTTGTTTATAAGAATTGCTCAATAAAGTGCTTTTTTCTGATTTAAAAAAAAAAAAAAGAAAAAGAAAAAACAAAGTATATATTCACACAAGAAGATCATATCCCCCTTTTATTGCCCCTTCTCAGCAGATACACAGCAGATATACACTCATGGTATTTATTTCTATTCAAGTAGTGTGTTGAATGAAAAAAAACCCTGAAAGATCCCCACATCCACCCAAACGATTTGGATGCAGAGATCTCCCCCTGCTAACCAGTTCTCCCCTCTATTATCAGCAAAGAGCAGTGACTGTCAGTCACCGGCTTCCTGCCCTGCCCCTCCTCGCTGAGAGTCAGCTGCTGGTCCAGATTTTTGGATGGTCAGAAGTCAGCATCTGGACCTGCTAAATTATGTCAGCGGACAGTGCACTTTAGCCCCATGTCAGCTGAAAACGGGTCACAGGAGTGCAGAACAAACTGCACTCCTGTGATCCATAGAAGTAGGGTAAAAAAATACTTCTTCTTGAAGCTTTACTGTCACTGATATGCAGAAAAATCTGTAAACATTATGACAAGATCTTTTGAGCACATACAGTATGTGCTTTACATTTTCTATTCAACCCTGTGTGAAGATTATACCTCATGCACCAATGGAGCAGGGACACTCCAACGCATAAAAGTAGAACTATAGGCAAAACTTTTTTTCATTTCAGATAGAGTAAGTTGGGTTATAACCCCTGTTGGTTTATTTTTTGACATCTGTGCCCCATTAGGGAGATTTACCTTCACTTCCCTTCCTGTCCCATAGCCAAAACAGACAGTGAGAGGAAATCCCTTTAAATTAAGGGAGTCCCTTGGGGACCCCCAGGTCACCAGAACCAGAGTCCCTATTGGAAGATTTCCCCCTCCATTACATTTTAGGGGACAACCCAAATGTGGGATTTTCTTTTACTTTGACTTTCAATAATAATGGTGAACAGGATAAATGGAGACAGGCAGCAATAAAGACTGTCAAGTGTTCTAATCCCTCTCCACTCTGTCCCAAAGTTTTGCCTTTAGTTATACTTTAAGTACTGGCATGGGGCATGGCAAGCTACAAAATAACAGTACAGTCACACTTTTTCTACACATCAATAAAATAATACCTGGCATGTTCTAGATATATCTTACACAGTACTTGGTGCTCAAATCTACAAAATCTTACTATCCATTTTGAGTATGGCCAATTACCAATAAAGTAAAAGCAACTATATTGGAATACTGTAGATGTCCAGAAACTTTAGAGTGACACCAATTATATTTACAGCTATTTCTAAAGCACCTTAACTATACAAAAAAGCCCTGCTCTGTTGGACTAATGGAGTTGTTTCTGAATGAAGACCTTTTTTCAAAGCTTTTGTTTTTAAAGAGGTTACATGAGGTTGTACATACATCATAATCAAAAGCTACCTTGTCTATAATTACTCTTTATAAGGCAAGTATTTTAAGAGCTGGGATTGCAGTTTCTTACAAAATTTCCATTATCTTGTAACACCTTTAAAACCATCTGAATTGTACCTAATTTATCTTGGTGATTAAAAGATTCAAAGGTAAAAGAGAGAATACATAATAAATGTGCTGTTGTATTTAAACATGCTAATTATATCATCATAAAAATGAGGAAAAATGGATAGGAAAGTGAATACAAAAACAAGCAAGCGATTGGTAAATTGGTATAATTTTGCCTTTAGTCTGTTCATTAATTTAGGCAATGTGTTACAAATATGCAGCTGCAACATTGAAACAATACACTACCATCAAGAATGACATGGTTAGTATTGGTGTTTTGTCATTATGTAAGAAAATATGTTAAACTAATTAATATTTACATAAGGTGCACATAAGTAATGGTGTACTTCTATCACAATTTTGGCTACAAGTGTAAATTAAACGAGCAACCCAACAAGTCATGTAATATCATCAAATGCAATCATACCCCCTCATGACACACACAGGCATATACACTAAGACCACTTGAATTGTAATGACAACTTGAAATCTAAACAAAATATTGAAATGCATGAAGTATTTTCTGTAAACCGTGATGTCATAGAAGAAGCTGTCAGTTATGATGCATTTAATGACATCTTGAGTAAAGCCATTGATAATTTCATCCATTGTTATTGTCATCACCCACTTGGAAGATTACTGATCTTGCGCTTTATTTTGATTGCAGATTATTCTCATAATATAATTACTGAATGGAATCCACTTTGCACTAAATACATTGAATTTTAAGAATGTTATAATAATCAGATAATCTTGTGATGATTTCCTGTCAACCAAGGTAGCTTTAAAACTTAAAGTGGATGTAAACCCACCATCCACCCAGTTTAAACTAATGGCACAGTATTAATGTATATATACATGCAAGCCTCCTGCAATTATCCCTACCTTGCAAATGTCCTTCCTGTTAGCACTAGCAGCTCTGTAAAACTCTGAAATCAGAGGGTGTCTGTGTTTGTTGGAGTTTGGTGGCTGGAGTTGTGATGTCACAAGCCTCCCCACCCACCTCTATACTGAGACATTGAGGAGGGAGGGAGGGAGGAGTGTAAAACTTTCTCTGCTGTTTGAAGGGGATAAGCAACTTGTTTATCACTCACAGAGCAAGGGGCATATCGACTGTGTATTTCCCTGTTAGTCGGACTTTCTCTTCCTGAAAAAAGATAAGCTCATTACTCACAGTTGGATTAACTCTTTGTGGCAAGACTAGGCACAGATGACATAACATGCTATACTCTACCAGGCAGAATTATTAATTACATTTTTTTTTCAGGTTTACATCCACTTTAAGTAGGCTATCACTACACCCCTACTGGAAGTCAGTACAGGACCTCCTACAAAGTTTATTGGATCTGACTTTCCCCCTCTGCGCTAAGGTCTTTTTGCTAGGACTGCTTCAACCTAGACTATCTAAGCTTGCTAAGAAATTAGCACGCCACATATTAACGGCGGCTAGGTGTTTGGTGGCCCTCCATTGGAAAAAGCAAATGCCCCCGTCCCCTATTTAACTATATGCTAGGATTAGGTATGTGGAGATCATGGAGTTAATGACAGCCCACCTCACCAACACGCTTGATCAACACGATGCCGTTTTTAGACCTTGGCATCAGCGTGAAGAGTCCTCATTAGTAATGACCCTGCTTTACTGTCGGTGATGATGGTGAGCTCTGATATCTGGGAACAATGGACACAGGACCCTCTCTTTTTCCTTTTCTCTATCACTTTCCTTTCCTCCCCTATTTTTTTCTCTTTTTTTTTCTTCTTTCTGTACTAGTTTGATGTTTGCTAATGTCCTGTGAGCAATTATTCTTGGACATCATATGGTGCCTTGGATGCTGTCCCTGTGTCCGGCTGAATTTTAACCGGCCCGGTTGGGAACAGTGCCCAATTGCTTGCATTTACCCAGTTAGACTGGTTGATATGCTTTTTCCTTTTAAAGTGGTTGTTAACCCACCAATGACATTTTTCATAATCCTCTCTGTTTTCTGCCCCCTGTGACCGTGCTTTATGAAAAAAACTCTGTATATATACCCTTTATACAGTGGGCGGGGCCAAGGATCCCCAACTGATGTCACTCAGGAGGGGAAGAAGAGAGGAGGAGAGAGGTGGCCCCACCCACTGCATCTTTCAGGAAGAGAGAGGGGAGAAGTGGCAGGTCAATCAGCGCAGATAAGCACTCTGTATATAAGGTGTATACAGCGTTTTTTTCATAAAGCACAGTCACAGGGCACCATTATAATAAAAGACAGAGAGGATTGTAGTAAAATACCAGTAATTTGAGCAGCAGGACAGGAGGGGCAGTACGGACGTGGAGCTGTCAGGCAGAGGGGGAGGGGCAGAGGAGGGGGAGAGCACACAGGAGACACAGAGGAGAGCTGCAGATGACGGAGGCATGTACTGATGACTCCGGTGTCACAGCTTGGCAGCCATGATATATGGGAGTCAGTGTACAGGGGAGAGGGTAGAAACTGGCAGGATCAGCCAGGTATTACAGGTGTTACAGGGAGTCAAATGACATAGTACAAGCACTGTGCTGTATAACATGCTTTAAGGGAACAAGATCTTTATTTTTTTTATTTTTTTGGGGTTAACAAACAATTTAAACCATTGTTGTTTTTTCTAATTGATTTGATGCATATCTTTTAGCTACGTGTCTTTGTTAGACTAATAATTGATTATGTACTTTATATGTTGTCCCTTATTTGATATCTCCTCTCTTTTTGTTGTCATATAAAAAAAATCAATAAAAACTGTAAATGATAAAAAAAATTAAAAAACTTAACTAGGCTTAGGAGGTGAATAAATCTAGTCCAAGCTCTGATATGTTCTATGTTCATTAATGTTCAGTACTGAGCATTCCTGTCAGGGTTTTTGGTGGCCAACACCACAAATATCAACCCCAGTCTCTACAAAATGGTTATGTTGAGCCTACAATATAACAAAGTTAACACTGCAGGCATACAACGACATAAACTCTGCTTTAATTATTTATTTATTTTTTTAGCTAAACCGCTGCAATGTTTATTGACACCAGATAGGTCAGACAGACATTCTCTCCATCACCAGGTATGACTCTGCCTTTTGATGCGTTTCCCCTGATGGACTTACTCATAGGAAGTGGGTGAGTCAAGGAGAGTAGAAATATACATACTGTAATTATGTTAAAGATGCAATACCACAGCCTTAAAGCACTGATCTCAAAGCCACAACACATAAAGTGACAATTCCTTAAATACAGCTGGGTTTATGTTGCAAACCCTTATGACAAAATTGTTTTAATTACAATGACTTATTTAAAAGAATATATCCCTTGCCTACAGAACCCACCCCCCCCCCCCCCGAACAAGTGATTATGTGCCAGCAGATCTCTCAGTTCTCAGTCTCATTAAGTCATTGGGTCTTTGTTCTGCCCCCGTAACGCTTACTGGAGTGATGGGCGGGAAGTAGTGAAAGCAGTGAGAGTGGGGCTGCTCTAAGAGGCTGATTCAGCTGTCTGAAAGACATCTGGGTGGATCCTGACACAATTGTCAGGATCCCTCCAAAGTCTGCAACATCAGCCAACAGTTTCTGGGTCCCAAGAGAGCACAAGTAAGTGCACTCATGTGACCCACATGAGTAGTATGGACAAAAGAGCTTTGGCTATACTTCTCTTTTAAGACAGAGAACTTGTCTTCTCCTCTAACTGCACTATTCATTTTATGAAGTGATGTGCAAAGTGTTGACGCTAAATACAGTAAATCCTGAATAAAAATAATAACAGTAATAAAAAGTGGTCTCTAAACTGATCACATAATCTCCTCATACTCCTTCCTACATACCAGTTCTTACACTCCATGCAAGTTAGAACATAAACAGCATACTTGGTGTCCCAACTGACAAGATGTTTTATTCAAAATGATTTCCTTGTATTACAGGGTACAATTGTTCATGAATCTCCCAAAAAGGGACCAATATGACAGATATGGTGAGCCCAAGGACGATGTCTTTCTTCTCAAAAATTGTATACCTGAATCTAATAAATCAATAAAATTAGGGTTTTCATAATATAAAGGTGGTTGTTTCCTAACCAATTTTCTATTTTTTTTTATGTTCCACACTGTACCTCATGAAAAAATAAGTTGTATCATTATACTAAAATTGCAGACATCCTTTAAAAGAGAAGTTCAGGGTTTAAAAAAAAAAACAAACATTTATACTCACCTAGGTGAATGCAGCATCGAGCCAATGCTGCTTCTGTCCCCCACCAGCTCTGTAGTGAGAACCAAGCAATCAAAAACTGCTGATCGCTCAGTTCTCCCCTCTGCTCTGAGCAGAGAGCCATGGCTGTCAGCAGTTCTCTGGTCTCCCCTCCAGTGCTCACTGGAGAGGAGAGCTACAGAGAGGGTAGGAGGGGCTGACCCAGGCTTGCCGAGAGGCTCAGCTAAGTGCCAATCCAGGCTTTTGGGTGGATACCGTCCATATGGACCAGCTCTGTGATGTCAGCCGACAGTGGGCTGAAAAATGGTGTCAGCTGAAAAATGAATCACAGGAATGAAGAATGGCCACAAACTTTTCAGAGCCTGGATCGGCTCTGCAAAGCCAACCGTCAGCAGGCTTCAGCACCCTGCCAGCTGAATGCGGATCACAGGAGCACAGAATGAACTGCACTCCTGTAATCTGGAGAAGTATGGCCAAAGTATATAACTGGTGATATGAGTGAGATAAAGTTGCCTTGCTGGAAAGTAACATTCTACATCGTTTCCATCAGTGGGGGAGTGATATCTTGCTCATCCACCCAGAAATGGAGTGACACCACTGAAGCAAGTAAGTATTTCTGGCCTTTCTAGCAATCCCGACCTTGGTGAGATGCAGCCAGCAGCACGATTTAAAGTGTACCATGGCCCTAAGCTTAGTATAGTACAAATTGCCTGATTTTGAGGTCCTTATTTGGGTTCCTGATATCTAGTCCCTAACCTATAATATGTTTTAAAATTATATTTTTATAGCATATGATATGAAAGAAAAAAAATAACGAAAATGCACAGTAATCATCAGAATGTCATTATGTATGCCAGATGTGATAGCCAGTAATATGTGCAACTCAGAAGCAGGAACTTTAAAGATTGCAGATTTAAAATCAATGTAAATTTTTTTTCTTGGCATATGCTGCAGTTCTACAGGTGAGCAGCAGAGTTTGCAGAGGAGGGCCACGTGTACCAAGGAACCCCTCTTGCATATCAGTGTTCCAACATCATCCCAGTAGTGAAGCGAAAATGTCTTTAACACTGCTATCCCTAAACGGCACAAGACATCATTAGCCTTGGATAAATTGCACGCTTTCCCAGGACCTTGAATCATCTTGCAACTAAATTAATCAAGAAGGGAAAAAAAAACTAATTAAGCTTTAAGATATGCTGTGTGAACAGACAAGTACAACAGTGATTACTATTGGCTGTTCTCTACATTCATGTAACTTACAGTACTTAAGGAAACAAGACTTGGAATTAGCAATGTACTCCTTTCACATGACTTTCCAGGACAAATATATATTGTCTGTATTGTGCAGCACATGATACTGCTGTGTGCATTAACAATGTATGAGAGTAGAGATTTGTGACAGATAGGAAACTAAAACCTACAGTTAACTTTCCTCCTCTTTAAGGCTAGGAATGCCTGGCATTACTTACAGCAGCAATGTGACAGCCTATAAGCAGCACATACCCTCCACAGCTGTAAAAATGCTTGAAGAGTAATCTTACAAGGTTATAGGAAAAAAGTGAAGGAAAGACAAAATACTGTCCTTTTGATCTTAGAATTCGAGTCACAGACACCTATCCCCAACACTATTTTAAATGCAACATGTGGTCCTGAAACTAAGCAACTGTACTGAATGCTAAGCAGTTTGTGTAGACCAGTTTTCTTTTCAATCCAATAACTCTTTGTAGTTCAGTTTGTTCTGCTAATCTTAGTATGTTCGGTAAAAAAAAAAAGTTTCACTTTCCAAAGAGATCTTTCAACTTCTCTGAAAATGTACGCTTACATGAGGAATACGCTTGCTGACCTTCATATGCAATAATTGATACAGTTGCAGCCTATTCATTTGTCACTGCTAAAAAGATTAAAATGTATATATACTTTTATGAAAATCAAGCCATTTTACATACCTTTGCAGTGAAACATTATGTTTAAACATGATTACCACCACTCATGATTGCACTAACAATGGCAGCAGCAGGAATTATATTTTAAAATCATAATAAAAACATTAATATTTCCATTTTGTCCCTCTAGCACATTCTCCCTGTCTCTTATTCCTGTTTACCCCTCTAGCACTTTCTCTATGTCTCTATTTCCCCTTTATCCATCTGTGTCAGAGTCTGGATCTGAACCTGCAACCTCTGTGGTGTCTGGCTGTGGCTCTTGTTGCCATGCCACTTGAAATGCTGGTATGCCCCCTGTCTGATCTCTTAGGACAATCTTAACGTGTCTCTTGTTTCTGCTGAACCTTGAACTCCTTGCTCCTCTCATGAACTTCCTAATTTAAGCCATGTCTTTGCACTTCCTGTTTACCAGATTGTTTTGCTTTCTCTAGCTGATATTTTGCTCCTTTGCACACTTACAGCTGTCCTTATCTCAACTAATCATTATCGGCCTATGGCTTGCTTACTGACTATGCTTCTGCTTGATCCCTACCTGCTATGTCTGCTACTAGACCACAGCTTACTCACCTCCTGGTGAGGCAATCCTGAGGACATCGACCTGGTACTAATGCGCAGCAAAATACATTTTTACCATCATGAGCAGCTCTGGTGAATACCAGTTCATTTATTTAGCTAGTTGGTGGGAGCCTCTCTACAACTATAGCTACTGGTCTCCGAGTCTGACCCGACTGTGAAACTCTGGCACTTTCCCTGTGTCTCTTTTTCTCATTTCTCCCTCTAGCACATTCTCCCTGTCTATATTTCCAATTTGTACCAGTCTCCGTGTCTGTGTTTCCCTTTTTGTCCCTCTAGCACTTTCTCTGTGTGTCTATTTCCCTTTTGTCCCTCTAGCACCTCCTCTGTGTCTCCATTTCCCCTTTGTCCCTCTAGCACCTTCTCTGTGTCTCTTTTTCTCATTTGTCACTCTAGCACTTTCTCTGTTTCTCTATTTCATCTTTTGTCCTTCTAGCACATTCTCCCTGTCTATATTTCATCTTTGTCCCTTAGGCACATTCTCACTGTCTCTATTTCCCCTTTCACCCTCCAGCACCTCCTCTGTGCTTCTATTTCCCCTTTGTCCCTCTAGCACATTCTCATTTTCTATATGTCCCTCTAGCACCTTCTTTGTGTCTCTATTTCCCCTTTCTCCCTCTAGCACCTTCTCCGTGTCTTTATTTCCCCTTTCTCCCTCTAGCACCTTCTCCATGTCTCTATTTCCCCTTTGTCCCTCTAGCATCTTCTCTGTGTCTCTATTTCCCCTTTGTCCCTCTAGCACCTTCTCTGTGTCCCTATTTCCCCCAGATCCCTCTAGTACCTTATCTGTGTCTCCATTTCTCTTTTGTCATTCTAGCATTTTCTCTGTGTCTCTATTCCCATTTGTCCCTCAGGTACTTTCTCTGTGTCTCTATTTCCGCTTTATCCCTCTAGCACTTTCTTTATGTCTCTATGTTCTCCTTTCTCTCTCCAGCATTTTCGCTTTGTCTCTGTTTCCCATTTGTCTGTCTGGCACATTCTCCCTGTCTGTATTCCCCTTAGTCCCTCTGGTACTTTCTCCGTGTCTCTATTTCCCTTTTGCCCATATAGCACTTCCTCCATGTCTGTATTTCCGCTCTGTCCCTCCAGCCCTTGCTCTATGTCTATTTTTCCCCTTTGTCCCTCTGACACATTCTACCTGTCTCTGTTTACCCTTTGTCCCTCTGGCACATTCCACCTGTCTCTTTTTCCCCTTTGTCCCTCTGACACGTTTTACCTGTCTCTGTGTCCTCTTTGTCCCTCTGACACATTCTACCTGTCTCTGTTTCCCCTTTGTCCCTATGACACATTCTACCTGTCTCTGTTTACCCTTTGTCCCTCTGACACATTCTACCTGTCTCTGTTTCCCCTTTGTCCCTCTGACACATTCTACCTGTCTCTTTTTCCCCTTTATTCCTCTGACACATTCTACCTGTCTCTGTTTCCCCTTTGTCCCTCTGACACATTCTACCTGTCTCTGTTTCCCCTTTGTCCCTCTGACACGTTTTACCTGTCTCTGTGTCCCCTTTGTCCCTATGACACATTCTACCTGTCTCTGTTTATCCTTTGTCCCTCTGACACATTCTACCTGTCTCTGTTTCCCCTTTGTCCCTCTGACACGTTCTACCTGTCTCTTTTTCCCCTTTATTCCTCTGACACATTCTACCTGTCTCTGTTTCCCCTTTGTTCCTCTGACACATTCTACCTGTCTCTGTTTTACCTTTGTTCCTCTGACACATTCTACCTGTCTCTGTTTCCCCTTTGTCCCTCTGACACATTATACCTATCTCTGTTTCCCCTTTGTCCCTCTGACACATTCTACCTGTCTCTGTTTCCCCTTTGTCCCTCTGACACATTCTACCTGTCTCTGTTTCCCCTTTGTTCCTCTGACACATTCTACCTGTCTCTGTTCCTCCTTTGTCCCTCTGGCACATTTTACCTGCCTCTGTTTCCTCTTTGTCCCTCTGGCACATTTTACCTGCCTCTGTTTCCCCTTTGTCCCTCTAGCACATTCTCTCTATCTCTATATTACCTATGTCCCTTTGACAAATTCTAACCATCTTTATTTACTCATATCTCTCTGGCACTTCTCTGTATCTATATTTCCCCTTTGTCTCTCTAGCATATACTCCCTTGTTATATTCCCCTTTGTCCCTTTAGCTGTTTCTTCCCATCTATAATATTTCCAACAAGTGCAGCACAATCAACCTTCCTCCTCATCTATATTTTCCCTGTGCCCCTCTAGAACATTATTCTCGTTGCTATGTATACTTTGTCCCCCTGGCACCTTCTTCCCATCTTTATTTCTCCTTTGTCCATCTGAGACCCTTCCCTTTCTCCTCTCCAACACTTCATTATTGTCTTTCTCTTTGTGCATTCTACACTACTGTGGGCCGATATCTAGTGATGAAATGAGTGAAAATGAGACTGCTGTCACCCTGTTAGCTGAATATATTTCACAGGCCACTATGCAAAGGGTGGAAAAGATGCAGTGCAATCACTAATGGTACCAACAGAAATGGCACTGCATTCACTAAATACAACTGATTCACATGAGATTGGGTAACAATTGTATATAGTAGGCCTTACCTAATGTCCCCAGCACTCTGGGGGTAAATCAGTGAGTTGACATTGAATTTCTTAGCCAATAGCTAGTGCTTTTCCAAGAACAAAACCATGGCCTGTGTGTCCCCCCATTCATGCCACTATGAATGTACAGTTTTGTTGCCTCCAGTACTTATAACCATGACAGCTATTGGCAAAAATGTTACATATGTTTCCAGTAGCTTTTTTAATCCCGATTAACTAGCTAGATCTGGGAAAGGAGCTCATTAAAGCCCCGTGCACATGGGCAGAATGTCAGGAGACATATGCAGGTACAAAAAATACCAGCCGACATTCTGCCTGTGTGTATGTCAGTCTGAGTGACAGAAGCCGGCCGAAAGGAAAACCAGTAGACGACCGACTCCCATTCTCCCTATGGCAGACAGCACTGATCAGGGTGTTCTGGCGTAGGGGCATCCCCCTGTCAGAACACAACAGCTCAGTGGGGGAGATCGCTGCACTAACCTTGCATGGTTAGTACAGCAGCTCCCGACTGGAGCTGTCAGTTGTAGTGTGTACTTGACTTTAGGCTGGCGTGCTTATTAGAGTTGAGCGAACACCTGGACGTTCGGGTTCTGCTGGTCCGTCCGAACTTCGGGAAAAAGTCCGGGTCCGGGTCCGGACGGAACCCGAACGATCGCACGGACAACGATGGGCCTGAAAAAGGGCTTCAAGCCTGCCTGGTCGTCTTGGGCTTGCAGGTCCACAAGCGAGTTGAGATTATTCGTGCGGTCGGATTTCAGTTCATGTGTGATGTTGACTGTCGAGGTCAGCCCTCGACGACATGATTGGTACGTTCCAATCACGTCGCTAGAGGGGGTGACTCGACAACACAAGACTGTCCCCCTACGGGGATGCGGTCTTGTGGGACTAGTCACGACAGACGGTATCCCTCTTACCCTCAGCCAGCAGATGACCAAAAGGAAAGCCGGCCGAAGACAGTGAGTCTGACTGTATGTGTGTCCGTCTTACAGCCGACCATAAAAAACATGGACGTATA
>BLSH010495938.1:827356-841238 GCA_018402905.1 Glandirana rugosa | reverse complement strand
GAAATCTCTAATTTCTGCTATCTGTCCTCAGAGCAACAGCACAGACAGCAGTAGTAAAGTAATCTATCTCAGGATGCAGGATCAGGTCTTAAAATGTCTCAAATCTGTCCCTCACGCAGTCAGCTACCTTTCCCTACACTAACCCAAGGAGCATGTGACTGCAGCACTGTGACTCCAGCTTATAAAGAGGCTGGGTCACATGATGCACTGGCCAATCACAGCAATGCCATTAGTAGGCATGGCTGTGATGGCTTCTAAGGGCAAACCAGTGAAACACTTGTTGATTGGCTGCCCTGCAGCTTCTCAACACGTGGAGTAAAATAGCAGAACCCCGGACCGAACCCGAACGATTTTTGAAATGTCCGGGTCCGGGTCCGTGCCACGGACACCCGAAAGTTCGGTACGGACCCGAACGTTACAGTCCGGGTTCGCTCAACACTAGTGCTTATCTAATAGCTATAAAAATATGTATAAAAATTAGAACATCAACAGTAGGAATTCAGCAGAGAATTGTGTTTATTTAATAAATGGGCAGAAGCTATTTACTTTGCATATTTAACAATAGTAAATAGGGTGAACATGTGTTGACTGTGAGCACACAGTCATGTGTGAGGGAAACTAAAAAAAAGGATTTATGCATGAACATGCATGAAGAGAACACTGATTCATTGTATTAACTAAGCACAGTGAACACTCCCCTAGTTAAGTCTCTATACTTTTGGTAAATCAACCAAAAGGATTGTCAGACATAGTGGGGTAGTTAGAGGACAATAGATTGAAGCTTAATAATTATAAAAACGGTCCATATACTATGTATTGTATGAATTTCATCAGGCTTCATTCACAATTCCATTTAATAAATTACACAGTATCAGGTTTTATCCTTCAACAAATAATACATAAACATGCGCTTGCAACCAACCTATTTAACTATGGTAGTTTTCAAACTAGTCCCATTTTCTTAAACGCACAGAAATCCATACAGAAACCATTTTCATTAATGCTGTATCCTAATCAAAGCCAAATTAGCTGGAAAGCATAATTACATAATTGCCATATTGTATACAGTGAGCAGAAAGTAGGCAGCATTATGTGATTCAATGGACTTAAATAATGCAAAAATAACCTATTCAATGCCACAGGGTATGAAAAACTGCATAGGGAAGGTAGTGATTATGCATTTGTCACAGAATACATAAAATAGAAGCTGAAATAAGCAGACCTGACCAGTATTTCAATGTAGATAATGGCCATCTATCTATATACCTATCTATCTATCTATCTATCTATCTATCTATCTATCTATCTATCTATCTATCTATCTATCTATCTATCCATCTATCTATCCATCTCTCTATCTATCCACATATCATTCAATCCATTCAGAGTGTCTGTCTACTTAATTTATTGACACTGTTTCTATTTATCTATCCATAGTTATATGTACAGATACATTCAAAGACAGATAGATATGTAGATAGATAGATAGGTAAATACTGTAGATATGCAGACAGATGTGAAGATAGATACTGTGTGTTGATTACATACATAGGTAGATAGGTATCTATCTATCTATCTATCTATCTATCTATCTATCTATCTATCTATCTATCTATCTATCTATCTATCTATCTATCTACCTTTCTATCTGTCTGCTAATCTCTATGGGGTAAATTGACAAAACTAAATTGAACTAAAAAGGAGATATAAAATAAAGGGAAAACCTCAAGTGAATATATGTGTATGGGTCTGCTGCTGTTCTAATTGATTGTAAGCAGTGATAAAAATGTAATATGTGGTACAGCACTCCGCACTAGTACTACATAGTAAAACAGACTAATAAAATATGACACACTAAGAGCGCACTACTACTAGAGGAGAAAATAAAGGGAAAAAAAGCCTAAAAAAAAAGAAAAAAAATGCATCCACCACATCTAAGAATTGATAAAAATGTGATATGTGGTACAGGGCTCCCCACTAGTACTACATAGTAAGACACACTAAGAGCGCCCTACATTTGAGGTCCTATACATCATTAGAACCAAAAACATTGTGTGGAATATACAAATAATAAGCAACAAAAGATACTTTTAAATAAAAAACCACTGTGATATCTAAACCAGTGATAATCAGTGATAGGCTTTTCCAGTGATATAAAGTAAACTTGAAACGCAAAAAGTCCTTATAGTGAAGAGGCTAGTCCTTTATGAGTACTACCAATATATCACCACATACCATATTTTTAGCATTTCTTATATGTGGTGGATGCATTGTTTTTCTTTTTTTTAGGCATTGTTTTCCTTTATTTTCCCCTCTAGTGATCCGGTCAGTAAGTCTGGTACTTTTGAGCTTCCTTTACCTGACCAAGCTGTCCAGACAAAGTAACAGTTAAAGATTTGATGGATCAACTTGGGTACATTTAGCCTGCCCATAGATGGTTTGAATCTTGGCCATTCCCTGCTGAATCGGCCAAGATTTGGCAGGCTCAAGAAAGGAGATGTGTTACTAGCCAGATCACCAGGTGAAAAACAGAGCAAAAAAAGCCTACACCCCTTCCAGCTGGTCACCTACCGACCCTTTAGGGGTTCTAAACACTGGGAGGCAGGCATTTGGGTCATGTGACTGCTGTAATTGGCAGTCACATGATTAAAAATTTCCTGATCGCTAGTATGCATCAGGAGCTTTCTGGCAATCACCGGCTACTGTGTTGGGAGCGTGCAGGGAGCGCGTTGTCAGCATGGTAAGTGATTTACACTGGGCCAAATATATGCGGCCACCTGACGTGAATTTTTGTTTTTTGGTTTAATACCATTTTAAACATAAACTGGGTGGGTTCAGGGCCTATTAGCAAAGGGATTGCACATTTTTTTTAATATAGAAAACTGCAGATCTCTGCCAGACTGGACTTGGCATACGGGTTGGGAACTGTCTGCTGGTGACTTAGTAGATAAGTCACATACCCCCCCCCTGTCTCTATCTCTTCAAGTGCAGTGAACACACTACATAGACAGAGATTGCATACAGGCAGGGAAAGTTCCTTTTCCTGCCTATACACCTGGTAGGTAACGCAACTGCAGAATAAAAGCCTTCCTTCTCTGGCAAGCAGAGATAACTGGAGCTAGCAGCACCAGCTCTCCTCTGTGTCTGACGCAAACACAGCATTGAATATAGAGCAGATTACTCCTAATTAACAAACAAGTTAGCATCACATTTGGTTATTAGAAGCAGGATTTGCTCCATTTTCCCAGCTAGAAGAGCCTGCACCACTCTTTGTTAATTCCCTCCTATGCGTCTGTCTATCAATGTCTCTCCCTCTGCCTTATGCTCCTCCATAGCTGGAACTGTCCCTTTACCAATGCTTAAATTGGAATTGTAACAGTGGAAAAAAAAAAAACATGATTTTTAAGCACTTTTATAACAATGTCACATCATACTTGGTCACAGTTCTATTTCTCAGATCTTATGTGTCACATAACCAGCTGAAGATACTGCTGTGCTGCATCTGTTTTAAATCTGCTACTCCTAAAAATAAGCACTTTGTTTCACTAACTTGCCTGAGATTTTAGTGCACATCTAACAGTATGGCTTCTGGTTTTAACAAGCTTGCAATTGTATCATATCCAAGGGCTCAGTAACATTTGTGACTGATTCAGAGTCTGATGTTTTGTTATGCTACAAAACTCAGCAGTGCCACAAATGTTTGACAGTCTGATGTACATTTGCTGCCTCTCAAATACATATTAAGCTATAGCAGCTTTTGTACCTTGTTCATTTGTTTGTAACATAACTTTTAGATTTACAGACAGCACAGAAGACAAAATAGACATCCCAAGAATACTGATCAAGAATACTATTTCTGAAAAGTTTCTGTTTTTCTGTGACATATCAGTTTTTGAGTTGCTGGCTTTATTAAAAAGTAAAGTACAGGTAGGCACATTTACTAAGCTAGAACAAAGATCTATGAGAAACAAAAAAAGGCTTAATTTTTAACAGTGTAGCTGGATGGGTGGCACAGTGGTGTAGTGGATAGCACTTTCGCCTAGCAGCAAAAGGGTCACTGGTTCAAATCCCCACCCCCAAACCACTACCTGCCTGGAGTTTCCCTGTGCCTGCGTGGGTTTCCCGCGGGTACTCCGGTTTCCTCCCACACTCCAAAGACATGCTGGTAGGTTAATTAGATCCTGTCTAAATCGGCCCTAATATGTGTATGTATGAATGTGAGTTAGGGACCTTAGATTGTAAGCTCATTGAGGGTAGGGATTGTTGTGAATATACAATGTATAAGTAAAGCACTGCGTAAAATGACGGTGCTATATAAGTACCTGAAATAAATAAACAGTTAAAGTGGTTCTAAAGACTGATTTTTTAACCTTCACGTATTCTATGCATGAAGGTAAAAAAAAACCTGTGTGCAGCAGTTCCCCCAGCCCCTCCTAATACTTACCTGAGCCCCATTGCGATCCAACGATGTACACGAGTGTCTCAGCTCTCTGGGGACTCTCCCTCCTCATGGGCTGAGTGAGCCACACACAGCCAGTGAGCCAATAAGAAAGAGGGGGCGGCAGAGCCGTGGTTTTGTGTGTGAATGGACACACAGAGCAGCGACTTAGGAGTGGGCCTGCTTGGGTGCCCCCATTGCAAGCTGCTTGCTCTAAGGGCACTTGACAGGAGGGAGGGACCAGGAGTGCCGGGAGGGGCCCGAGAAGAGGAGGTTTAGGGCTGCTCTCTGCCCAGAGGAGGTAAGTATGACATGTTTCTTTTTTTTTTTTAATTGTGCCTTTAATATCACATAGGAAAAAGAATAGTAAAACAGTCTTAGGAATGTTACCACTATTCAGTTTCAAACTAGGAAATAATTAGATAAGGCACCACATTAGGTAAGCAAAGTTATGCGTTTGGTGGGACATAACCATCTTTAAAGCGTTTGCTAAACCCAAAAAAAAAATGTAATTCTGTTTTCTTAATGTATGTTAAACAGCACAGCCCTTGTGTTGTGTCATTTGGCCCCCTAGATCACCTGTAATACCTTCTGCCCTCCCCGCTCTGAGCTGACTCCGAAAAAACATGGCTGCCAAGCTGTGATATCAGAGTCTGTGCGTGTCTCCGTCATACGCAGAATATTCTGTGTCTCCTGTCTGCTCTCTCCCTCCTCTCCTCTCCCCCCTCCCCTCTCTGTCTCACAACTCCCGATCTCCGCTCCTGCTCTAAAAAAACAGTTTTTTGTTTCTATAGTCTCCTCTGCTATAGAACAGTAAGCTCTGCAGTGAATATCAGCTAAAAATATAAGCTGTATAATAGCTTACTTAAGGGTGCCGTTCGGCTCTCAGGTAATGCCCCATTGGTCTCCTCCTCTCCTCTCAGCTGACGTCAGCGGGGTTTTCCCAGCATCTCCCCATGCAGATAAGACATCTGGAGAGGAGACCGGCAGACACTCAGCTGAGCGCCGAACAGCGCTCTGAAGTAAGCTATTATACAGCTTATTTTTAGAAATGACATGCACTGCAGAGCTTGCTGTTCTATAGGAGAGGGGACTATAGAAAAAAAGTTTTTCCTTAACAAACACTTTAATAAACATTAATTCAAGTCCCAACAGATCCACTATAAGTCCAACAAAGTAATATATATCCATATTATTACAGCATGCTAAATGTAGATACAGATACATGATCTGTTTTTGAATCTCTATATTTTATGTGTAGGCTTGGACCACTTACCCCCTCTGTGGCTGCCTATTATGCTGTCCAGACCAATATTGCATGGGTGTTAATTACTGCTACTATTTGTCAGGTATGTATATATATATATATATATATATATATATATATATATATATATATATATATAACTGCTATGAATAGAAGATACAGTTAACAATTTCAATGCTTAGCAGGATGTATGATGGAATGTGAACAAAGTGAGAAACTTGTTATTTTCAATAAAATTGTTTGTAAAATTTTGCATAAATTTTGTGTAAAAATTTAGATTTTCATAATTGTTTTAATATCTTATATAGATTGATGCATATACTCCTGAAGAAGCTGTATGTTAAATCGGCGAAACATGTTGAGTGAAGGCATCAACTTTTTCACATGAAATATGATATCTGTAGCAGATGTAATGTTTATATCCATTGATTTTATATAGATACAATTTTAATGTTTTACAATAAAATTCATATTGTTTACATACATGTGTTATCTATATGCACCTTAAAAGTCCTGTTAAAAGCCTACAAAATTTACTAATCTTAGGAATGTGTTTTTTTTTTCAGTTTGCACAGTGAATGATCACTTAGCTCAAACTTAGGTCAAACATTCCCATAGACACACTCCTAAACCTTGTGAACAGCCTTCCCAGAAAAGTTGAAGCTGTTATGGCTGCAAATGGTGGGCTAACTCAATAGTGAACCTTATGGACTAAGACTGGGATGCCATTAAATTTAATGTACGTGTAAAGGCAGGCGTCCCGATACTTTTGACAGTATAGTATATGTCATGTGAGTTTCCCACAAAGCACAATGACACCCCAAAAATCTTCTGTCAAAAGTCAGAATTGACAGATACCTGGTCTGTCCATGCTGTTTAGTGATGGGGCTGAATTTGTTTATAAGGGTCAGAAGCTGTGCCAGAAACAGCAGAGAATTTTTATTTTCAATGTTGCTTTTTTCACAATTAGTGTTGCTATAAGAGTTAAAACAGAGGCTTGTCAAAAATATAACATCACCAGATGGTTGGAAACTAGCAGTCTCCATAATACATCTGCCTATGAGAAAATGGAGAGAAGGGCAATTTAAAACTTTATTGTGCCAAGTCCACAAAAACAAGTGTTATTTTTAACAAATGTTAACAGGACTTGGGTTTGGCCATCATCTTTTGGCAAGCTCTAGCAATACAAGATTTAGAAATAGGTTTTAGATGGAAGGCATACTTGTTTATACCCTTGTGGTACTGCCAAGTTCACTGTCAGGCAGCAGCTTTCCTAGAAGATTGTGTGTCTATAACCCAGTGGTTCTCAACTCCAGTCTCAGGACCCACCAACAGGCCAGATTTTAAGTATTACCTTGGGGAGATGCAGACTAGAATACTGCAATCACTGAGCAGCAAATGATATCACCTGTGATGTATTTCAGTTATCTTGAAAACCTGGCCTGTTAGTGGGTCCTGAGGACAGGAGTTGAGAACCACTGCTATAACCCCATATATTAAGGTATGTATCTTTGCTAGCAAAAAAGAAACAAACACTCTAGATAAAGCGGAGTTCTACTCTTTTAAAAGTCACCAGCTACAAAAAGTGTAGCTGCTGACTCTTAATAATTGGACACTCAGCTGTCCCACGATACAGAGATGCGGCCGCCCACAGCGTAGCTCTTCTCCCCCTCATCCGTGCGGCGCTGGCATCACAGGTGTGTGCGCCCAGCTTTGGCTTCAAAGCCAGGAGCAGAGCCGCTCTGCACCCTGTGAATGTCCGGTGTATCTTCTGGGACCTGTGACGTGTCCCAGAAGATCGCCGGGTGGGAGGAGGGGAAGGTGAACTTCCTTCTGGCTCAGCGGCGCCAGGAGAGGTAGTGGGACCCGGGACCCTGAAAACAGGGTCCCCACTCCCTCCCCCCCCCAAAAAAAATGAAATGCCAATTGTGGCATGTCGGGGGGTCACCTTCCCTTAAAGCGGAAGTTCCACTTTTGGGTGGAACTCCGCTTTAATGGGTGAACCATAAACAAAACTCAATGGTGAACAGGGACATGATAAGAGATTATGGAGGGAAGATTTTATGTTGGCACATAGGCTGATTCTGGTTTCACCAACCAATAAAATGTCACTTTTAGGTGAAAATGATCATTTATTGTATTAATCACAAATATTTCTACCCCCCCCCCCCCCCCCAACGCTAACATATATTCCCCAATAATGTAAAAACTCCTAATATCTTAAAATGAAAAGCCAAAAAACAGTGGCACACTGCTGCTACATAAAATCATTCCCCAATCAAAAAACGTGTAAATTCAAAATACTCAAAACTAATGCAGTGATGTGTATTAAACAAGAATTTTACAGAACATTAATTTTTTGATAATTTATTGTAGATATAACTTATTCAACATTTTGCATATTTTCTCTTGTATATCCACATGAAAGTGAATGGGTATTTTTATTATTTTATTAGTAATGCAAAGCTGTCTTTGTCACAAAAAAAAGTGTCACATTGAAATGGGTATCCCGCAGAGTAAAACATTTGTCAGTAAAAATTGAAAGCTCTGACAGCAAAAAAATCCTCTGTCTCTATGCTTTTTATTTACACAATTGTACATTTTACATCTCTTTGTCAATTACACCTGTTTTTGCAATTCGGCTGATGTAATGTAGAATCAATCTGTAACTGGATATTGTGCATTCTGTCTTTTACTGTTTAGATAATTCTAATCAAAAAATTATCATTTTAACTATATTGTTTAATGACGTTCCAGTGTTTCCAGTACTCCTTTCCTGTTGATAGGTCAACATCAAACTACAATGTAGAATACCAATAAGATGCTAATATCGTAGTAAAACTTATCAAAGAGTGGATTATGGAATGTGGATTTACAACAGGTCGAAAGAGGATTTTAAAGGTTCCACCTTCTTTCCTCCTGTGCATATATTTTGCATTACCCAAAGGAAAGTATTTACCATATAATTAATCTGTTCAAGGAGATTCTTCAAAGCCCTATTTGTTACTAAGGTTCAAAGACCACACTATATAAATGAAGGGTGTCTGAAGAGCTGTTACAACTGTAAGGACTTTCCCCTCATTATGAAATCACAGAACAGCATTTGGCATGAAATAATTTATATATGTTCACTACAACAAATGATAACATTACAAGCTCCACTGCTCATATAGCTGCTGCTGATTCCTTTCTTTCTTGGACTGTTCATTTATCCTGTACACAGAAAGCTTTGCTGCCACTTAATCCTGAACTACAGTGCTCTGCAATATTACATAGACAGAAAAATCAGTAATTATGTGTGTCTTACAGAGAGTTTGCTCAGGGCATTGCCTGTAAGTGTTTGAATAAATCACAAGCAGTAAAAAAATAAAAAAAATCCTACATCGCTTACACTGAGATTGATTAAGTGCTGTGTTTTTAATTTGCCAAAATACCGTAAGCCCATCTTGATAATTATTACTGTTTACATATCATATAAGAGGGTGGAAAATCTGTGAATGATCAGTGACAATTTCCTTGTTACAGTAAGGGACAGGTGGATGTGTCACTGCCTACTACTTCTCTCAACAGATCTGCTTGTCTACATGCTGTGCTGGGTACAGCACTCTTCCTTGCACTATATACAATTTATGAGCTATACGTAGTGGTATAGTTCCTACAATAAGCAAAAATACAGCAACCTTCAACAGTTACCTGACGCTTTATTTTCTTATAGCAAATCTCCAGAATCTGGTTTTCTATATCACCTCCACAGAATCCCCTGAGCCTTTGTTTTAAAACTCCTTAAATATATACATTCATTAAATCTGTCTTTTAAACAAGTGAAGTTTTTTTAATTAAAGCAGAGTTTCGCCCACATATATTTTTTTTTTTTGCTGGCATCCGCCTAATTAGTATTCATTACATAAATAAAGTAATTGATAGCTTTAAATCTGGGTAGTCTTCCTATTTATTTTGTACTTACTGATTTTTTCTTTACTGGGAGTTCAAATCTTAGCTGTGGGCATGTGAAGCCCACTTGCACCCTCCTTGAGTCTCTTTCTGGATAAGGTGCATGCTGGGTAACCAGCATGCACCTCTCGATCTCGAGTGTATGTCTCATTGCCATAACAATGGGCAGTGATGGAGAAAGTTCCCGTCCCGTTGTTATGGCAGCATAGATAACATATCTCTCTCCCACAAAATTGCGTCTTTTCCTGTCTGGAAATAACGTGATTTTACAGCTCAGGGATGTCCACTGACTCATGGGAAATGATGACTCACATTTCCCATGAGCACAGGCGAGGCAGGAAGTGATGCGCTGTGCCGCAGATCAGGAAGTGGAAGATTACGGGGACCACATAGCAACAGGGCACTTAGGGTGAGTATAATTTTTATTTATTTTATTTTTCCAAAGGAGATTCATCATGCATAGAGGATTTGAAATATATAAAGATGTACTTGTGGGTGGAACTCCGCTTTAATGGCAACACACGTTTGACATAAGAGGACAAAACAAATATTTTCCTTCTGGTCAGAAAGTGACTTTCTCCCTTAAGGCTGGTACGCATGGGCCGAATATCGACCAGGATTGGCCAGTTCAATAGAAAAAGGCCAACATTCGGCCCCTAACAACTGGCTTTTATCGAATGGGCATGCTGGAAAACCAGCATCCAATCAGCCAATGGCTGTGAGCATTGATCACTGTGTTCAGGCAGTGGTCCACCCCCTGTCAGAATAGCTCAGCAGGGGGAGATCGTTGTACTAACATCGCTTGTGTTTTCAGTTTTGCAATCCACTGGGTTGAATGAACAAAACTCCCTTTGTGTACCTGGCATTAGAGTTAGAGCACCTAATGTCCTAATAGGACAGTGAAAGCAAAATATTTTAGCTTTAAAGAAAGTATATGTGAACCCTCATTTTGTAAAAGAACCCATTCAGTTTAAAAGAGAAGTATGTTTTTTTTTTCATTCATACTTACCTAGGTGGATGTAGCATGGGTCTGATGCTGCATCTGTCCCCCAGCGCCTCTACACTGAGAACTGAGCGATCGAACACCACAGATTGCCCAGTTCTCACAACTCCGTGAGCAGAGGGCTGCTGACTGTCAGTCACAGCTCTCTGCTCTGCCCCTTCTTCGCTCACTGGAGCGCTGGTCTGTGGAGTGGGGGTATGGGGGTAGGGGGGGTGGGAGTGCCTGGCTCAACCACTCAGCAGCTCAGTGTCGGTCCAGGGATCTGGTGGATCCCAACTCCATGGTCATAATGATGCAGAAACTAGACCAACTCTGTAACGTCAGCAGAAAATGGACTTCGGCCCACTCTCTGCTAAAAATGAGTCACAGTAGTGCAAAACGAACTGCATGGGCTGCCAAAAATTACTAGAAATTAGAAATTAAGAGATTATAGAAAGCTAGGGGTGCGAAAAAAAGCAGTACACTGATTCTCCCAGTGAATGGTTGTGCAAGAGGATGTGTCAGCACAATCCTGATCAGTGAATGATAGACAGCATGTGTTCCCAGCACAGCCAGAAACTGACCACGCTTTGAAGGATGTGCTCTCACATCTAGCATGGTCAATTTGAAATAGGAAAGAAAGGAAACTGGCAGAATCACCAGGCATTTTACACAAAGGAAGCAATACAAAGAAAATAGGATACTTTTTAAGCCATGTACATGGTATTATAGGTGCATATCAGGAATATGAAACATTGGAGTAACATACTCTTGAAATGTACGGCCATGATGGCCCCCAGAATAATATATGCATTATTCACAGCTTCCACTGTAGGGAGCAGAAATAGCCAGTTGATGGAAATCGAGAGACAGCAGTTTGTTTGGGGAGATTTCAGGGTTTTCCAAACCAAAAGGCAAAAAAGTTAAGCATTGACAGTTTTTTCCTGCATTTTTTTGGATTGCAACCTATGTAGTGCTGTCATTTACCTTTTTACATAAAGCAGCTTTCAGTTACTAGAACAAGAGGTGTGTAAAGATTATACAATGTTTGCAGTGAACCTCTTTGGTAGTGGTAGCACTGCCCTTGGACACCAGCAGTCTCTATCAGAAGTGGAAGCAATCATTTGTAAATGGGTAACAACATTAATCTTCACTAGCCTCATTTCATATGACCCCAGTCTATCAATGTCTTAGCAACATTTCTTTAGTCGTCAATCAAATCTGTAGCATCTCCACACTTTGTGACCATCTTTCCCCTAGTACCTAAGCAGTCTCTGACAGTCCTCTGTAGCAGCCTTTTTCAACCAGGGTGCTGTGTCACCCTGGGGTGCCTACTGGGTTCCTCAGGGGTGCCTTGGCAAAATGCCTAAAAATTGCCCCAAATTGCCCAAAAATTGTTAACGAGCCAGGAAGAAGGAATCATACCTGCCTCCTTTGTTACACAAAACCATGGGCTTTAATTGTGCAGCATTACAACCTTGGGCTTGCTGATGACATTCTAACAACCGTCGAGGACATAGGTTGATAAGGAAGACATCAGGCACCTCGAAAAATCAGCACTTTAGCTGAACAACAGAGAGAAACTAAGGGTGATAAGAAACACTGAAATACTAGGCAATACTAATGTGAAAAAGGTGTATTTGCTTTGTAAAATTGAAATCACCTCTAATGCTGGGTGCTCTACGTATGCTGCTGCATTATGTAAAATGTTTTGTTTTTTATATTTTAGAATGGGCTGCCTCAAGATTGTGCATGATTTTAAAGGGTGCCTTGACTGAAAAATGGTGGAGAAGCACTGCTTCATGACACTATATAGCCTGAACAGTATATGCAGCCCTTTGATGATGTCAGGGGCCCCCTATACCTTGTAAGCTGACAGCCACTGATATACAGGCTCTATATTGACATAATAAAATACTGGTATGCAACTTATTTGATTCATTGTTAAAGCAGTTCTCCAAAATGCTAAAATAAAAAAGCACCAATCTTTTTTTTTTTTTCTATCTTTAAAGCAAAAACTTTTTGTCAACTACATGTCTTGCAGTTCTTTACAAGGGCATGTGACACTTTAGTGATGAGATGCCACAATTTATGTATGACTGAATAGCTACAGATCCTGCTGATCTATACAAAGAAGTGGTGATTTGTCAGCTTGTATAAGCAGACAGATCACTCTTATATAGTGATCTATATTGCCAGTGAAATATATGGCTGAAATCTGTTATGTCCTGAAATAGTAGTATGAATACTGTACAACATTAATAGACTAAACTTCCAGTATTCATGCAGCATACAGTATATATTCCTTCCTATATTTCCCTGCATCTCCCGTGTATGCTTTTCCCAATGTGTTAGGCTGTATTAGTTAGCCTTAATTTTAATACCCCATTCTCCACGAGTCATGTGAATAGAAATGAATAGTCTAGCAGGGTATATTATACATAAAAAAAACCTGAATTTTTCTTTATCACAAACAAAGATAAATGAAACATGCAGAGCTCTCAGCCAAAACAGTAGATAACACAATGCCACCTATGTGCTCCTAATACTCATCACAGCTAACCTTTCATTTCTATGTGTGCTGGATGTCAACAAGAAAGGGCTTATCTTTTCTACAGCTCCTAACAATGGCTTCACCAATCAAAAACCATTCTGTACCTTACAAATGACAGATACAACAGAAAGAAATGAGAGACACCCTATTCCTAATTTGTTGTAACGACAAAAGCTGAAGCCCATAATAACAGAACATATTTTTCTTTTCTGTCTACAGCACATAACGTATACACATCAAAAGTCTGAAATCAGAAGACTTTCAATCATATAAGGAATGACTGACACATGCAATATTAAGCTTCTGCTGCTGGTCATTATAATTAGCAACTAGAGCAGTAATGGTCAACTTTGTAAATATAATGGGACTCAAGTGCACACCCCGACATGTACAGAGGGCCACACAATAGCTTATTTTAAAAAAGGTTTGTGTTGTATTAATACGTAATAAAACATGTTCTACAAACGGACCAAAAACCGGCCAGTTCAGCGGGAAAAGGCTGACTTTCGGTCCGTGTGTACTCCTCTCTGTCGGTCACTTACAGCCAATAACATGAATCACTTCTGGCAAGTTTTCCTGACACCAAGAGAAAAAAGGTGACAGGGGAGGAACCTTCAGTTGATTGACAGCCTCAGCTCTGTTCCTGTGTGCTGTTTGTGTGGGGCGGGGGGGGGGGGGGTGTCTCTTCCC
>BLSH010495938.1:806821-827346 GCA_018402905.1 Glandirana rugosa | reverse complement strand
GCAGCCATAGCTCTGTTCCTATGAGCTGGGTGAAGGAGGCTATGTCTCTTCCCTACAATCAGCTCTCAGAGCTCTCCACAATAACCTCTGCAGTGTGTAATCTTGGCTCTCTGTCCCTTTTTTTTCCCAAAAGCTCACACAAGCTTTATAAATGTGCACTTTGAACAGCTCTAGAGAAAAGAAGACTGCAGATAAACAGGTGTGTATGGCCAGTCACTTCACTGGGTATATGGAAGAGTTTACAACCAATTTGAGCTGACCACATCTCAACGCTGGCCCCATGGGCACACATTGGCACCATAGGCACACCCTAATCACCCTGTGCAGCACAGATTACCCCTACTACCCTGCCCCTCCCTACCCCCGCAGCGCTACCAGCTTCCCTCCTTTCCCGCCGGCTGTTGCTGCCAGGATGTTTCAGGATAAGTGGGAGAAGGGGCTGGTAAATGTGTAATTTACTGGCCCCTACCCTTTGTGAATGAACATCGTTAGTGACTGGTAGTGTGTGTCTGAGCTTTGGGGTGCACACCCTAATGCAATAGGCTGTGCACACCTATGACTGGCACTGTTAAAATGTAAACAACAAAGGCTGCCAGTGTGCAGGCTACCAATCAGAAGCCATTGCAGTTGTACTTACCTGATGCCCAACACACAAATAACCTGGCGGGATACATGCAGCCCTTCAGAAAGCAACAAAAGTGTAAACAAGCCCTAAGATGATTGCTGGTTGGCTGCTGAGGTTATTATGCTTTGCACACTGTTGCCTAATCAAACTGTGGATAAACAGTCATAAGTATTAGCCCTTATGCACACAGGACGTTTTTACAGCTGCTTCTAGGGGCGTGCTTCTAGGGGCGTCTGACGTTTTTTTTTTTTACAGCTTAAAAGCACCCCTCCATGTTAGCCTATGGCCTCATGCACACAGAAGCTTTTAGGAGCCTTTAAGTGGCATAAGCTAAAAAAAAAAAACCCTGGTCCAGCGCGTTGTGATGACCGGCGCTAGAGCTGTAAAAACGCCTGACGTAGTAAAATCGACTAAATGTGGCTTAACTCTTTTTTTATGGATATGATCATTTTAAATATAAGGCACAATACTGGTAAACGTTTATTTTAAATGTAATTGTAATGTCTTCTATTGCCTCCAGTCTATCAGTCTCCACCTTCTATGGGTTTTGATGCTGATCTTCCCTGCACACAGTCTTTAAAATGTTTTTTTTTGTTAAAAATAACAAACATGTTATACTTGCCTGCTCTGTGTAATGGTTTTGCACAGAGCAGCCCTGATTCTCCTCTTCTAGGGTCCCCCAATGATAGTGCACCTATAGCAAGCTTCAACGTATAGTATAGAGTGCCCTTATAGCAAAGTTTAGTATAGAGTGCCCAATAGCAAGCTGAAAAGTATAGTACAGAGAGTCCCTATAGCAAGCTGCAAAGTAAAGTTTAGAGTGCCCCTATAGCAAGCTTCAAAGTATAGTATAGAGTGCCCTTATACTAAAGTTTAGTATAGAGTGCCCCTATAGCAAAGTTTAGTATACAGCGCCCCTATAGCAAAGTATAGTATAGAGTGCCCCTATAGCAAGCTTCAAAGTATAGCAAAGTTTAGTATAGAGTGCTCCTATGGCAAGCTTCAAAGTTTAGTATAGAGTGCCCCTAAAGCAAGCTTCAAAATATAGTATAGAGTGCCCCATAGCAAAGTGTAATATAGAGAGTCCCTATAGCAAGGTAAAAAAAAACCTCTAACTTTAGAACCACTCAGTTCCTGCCCAGGACTACATGTCCCATAAGGCATCACTCCTCACACATTCACATTCACAAGTTCTCAGGTACTTACTGACATATATGGCTGGTGTACTGAGCTATATGTGTGCTGCACTGTGTATACTGACATGTATAAATGATGTACTGAGCTGTATGTGTGCTGCACTGTATTTCTTGATATGTAAACAAATACTACATTCTGTATACAGGCCAACTAATCAGCTGGCCGATTAATCGATTATGAAAATAGTTGACAACTATTTTCATAGTTACATAGTTAGTGAGGCTGGAAAAAGACACATCAAGTCCAACCTGTGTGTGTGTTTTTATGTCAGTATTACATTGTATATCCCTCAATGTTGTAGTCTCTTAGGTGCCCATCTAATTTTCTTTTTGAAAATATCCATGCTCCCAGCTGAAACCACTGTTTATGGAAGAGAATTCCACATCCTTACTGCTTTTACCGTAAAGAACCCTCTACGCAGCTTAAGGTTAAACCGCCTTTCCTCCATTTTTTAATAAATGGCCATGTGTCTTTGTGTACTCCCTTGCGCTGAATAGTTTTGTCCCTATTGTGGGGTCACCAGTACAGTATTTGTACATTGAAATCATATCCCCTCTCAAGCGTCTCTTCTCCAGAGAGAATAAGTTCAGTTCCCGCAATCTTTCCTCATAACTAAGGTCCTTCAGTCCCTTGTCTGCCTGTCCTCTACTAGGACCCCTAGGTCCTTTTCCATCCTAGATTCCCCCAGAGGCTCTCCCCCTAGTGAGTAGTTTGCGTTCATATTCTTGGTACCCAAATACATTATTTTACATTTTTCTACATTAAACCTCATTTGCCACTTAATTTGTTCAGATCTTCTTGTAAGGTTTCCACATCCTGTGAAGAAATTATTGCAATGCTTAGCTTGGTATCATGTGCAAATATTGAGATTGAGCTATTAACCCCATCCTCCAGATCGTTTATGAATAGATTGAATAGGATTGGTCGCAGGGCAGATCCCTGGGGGACCCCGCTTTCCACACTGGATCATTCTGAGTACTCCCCGTTTATCCCCACCCTCTGGACTCTCCCTTGTAACCAGTTTTCAATCCAGGTACTCACCCTTTGATCCATGCCGACAGACCTTAGTTTGTACATTAAGTGTATATGGGGAACTGTAACAAATGCTTTTGCAAAATCTAGATACACCACGTCTACGGGCCTTCCTTTATCTAGATGGTGGCTCACCTCCTCATAGAAGGTTAATAGATTGGCTTGGCATGAGCGATTCTTCATGAAACCGTGCTGATTACTGCTAATGCTACCGTTTTCCTTACAACAGTCTTGTATATAATCCCTTATTATTCCTTCCAAAAGCTTGCATATTATTGATGTTAAGCTAACTGGCCTGTAGTTTCCAGGGGTATATTTTGGTCCTTTTTTTATATATTGGTGCTACATTGGCTTTTCTCCATTTCCCATTTTTCTCCATCGATTAGTTGTCGATTAACTGGTTCCCGACCGCCTCATGTACTTTTACTGCTGCAGAGTGACAGCGTCCTGCGAATCACTGGGAAAAACTGGGATCAGTTAGATCTCTTATGCCCCTGACAGCCCAGACCCCTCACAGTTAGAACATGCCTAGGGAACACAGTTAACCCCTAGATCTCCCACTGCAGGTTAACCCCTTCACTGCCAATGACAATTATACAGTAATGGATATTTACATTTCTGATCCCTGTATAAATGTTATTGGTCCCAAAAAAGTGTCAACAATGTCCACCCCAATATCAAAGTCCTGATAAAAATCGCAGATTGCCGCCATTACTAGTAAAAAAAATTGTAAAAACGCCAGAAATTAATTCTCATGGTTTGTAAATGGGGCAACCATTGCGCAAACCAATCAATAAACGCCAATTGTGATTTTTTTTTTTTACCAAAAATATGAGGAAGAATATAAATCGGGCAAAACCAATGAATACATTTTTTTTATATATATATATATATATATATATATATTTTTTTTTTTTCTGGATTATTATTTTAGCAAAAAGTAAGAAATATTTTTTTTTTTTTTGCAAAATTGTCGCTCTTTTTTTGTTTATAGCGGCGATCAGAAATGACACAGAGGTGATCAAATACCACCAAAAGAAAGCTCTATTTGTGGGAAAAAAAGGATGCAAATTTTGTTTGGGTACAACGTCGCACGACCGTGCAATTGTCAGTTAGAACTACGCAGTGCCGAATCTTAAAAAGTGCTCTGCTCCTAAAGCTGGAAAACCTTCCGGGCTGAAGTGGCTAAACTAAACTTTGACTGCTATGGACTATTGTACATAGGTGTTCCACTTTGTACTGCTGTATTAAAGCGGAGTTCCACCCTAAAGTGGAACTTCCACTGGTTGGATTCCTCCCCCCCTCAGGTGTCACATTTGGCACCTTTCGGGGGGAGGGGGAAGAGGACACCTGTCTTTAGACAGGTGTCCTTTTCCACACATCCGGGAGCTCTGGCCGGCGGAGGCGGCCGCTGACGTCAGCAGCCCGGCTCCCTCCTCCCTGCTCGCTCTGCTTCTGGCTGCCTGGCCAGTAGCAGAGCGCGGCAGAGCTCGCGCATGCGCAGTAAGGTGCCCGGCGTGAAGCTGTACTGCTTACACGTCCGGGTTCCCTTACCCGCGATGGAGGCGGCTGCACCCGTCCCCCGATCCGAAGATCGGCGGCGGGTGCCGACATCGCTGGACTCCAGGACAGGTAAGTGTCCTAATATTAAAAGTCAGCAGCTACTGTATGTGTAGCTGCTGACTTTTAATTTTTTTTTTTAGCCCTCGGACCTCCGCTTTAAAGAGGATGTAAATCAACAATCTATTGTTTAGTATGATTAACATCATGACTCGCTGTATACAGTTTTCCGCAGCAAACTTACTTTTGTAAATCTCTTAAACAATTTCTTATTCGAAGAATCCTGCCAGTAGCAGCACTTCCTGTTGTTGCCTAACAACGCTAAGCCACTTCCCTGCAATTAGCAGCAGAAATGTCAGCCTGTTATGTATGCTCCTTCAGCTGGCCCTTAGGCTACCTATTTGGCCTATCAGAAAGGCAGCCCAAGGGCATGTGAAGGAACTTGCATAGCAGGCTGACTATGCTGCTAATTGTGAGGCAGTGGTTTAGTGCTCTTATCCTGTAAGTGCTCTCACTGGCAAAATCTCCAAGTAAAAAAATTTGCAACACATGCATAAAAAACTATTTGCGTATGAAAAGTGTATACAATGAGAAATGATAAAAGCCATATACCATATACTTTAAAGCTGTAAGTGTCCAACAATACAGCGTAAACAGTGCAACTTAATATAATCTCATTCATATGAACAATATTAAATAACAGTAACAACAGTAATTCTATTTTGTGTGTTTTGTATGCTTTGAGAAAGGACAGAAATGTAAAGGCTTAGCATTCTAATTAAAGCCACAAGGAAAACAGAAGAGTTCTGCCGTTCTGCACGCACTCTCCTCATACACAAAAGTCAGCGACGTGCTCAAATGCAATAGCTATTTTTCATTGTTGTGAACCATTTACCTGAGCTGCTGATAGTAATCAATAATGGTTTTCCCACTTTTGATAATATGCCACCATGGTAACCCACTGCAACTGCAAAATAACAAAAATAACGCAATTTTCTTTCTTTTAATCCATTGCACAATAAACTGGAAGAGTTGGTTACCAGTACGCATTATGACGGCAAACGCTGTGAATTGGTTCAGAAGGAGAGTGAACACAATACATGTGAAGACTGATGTTGGAAATGATGTCTACATGCTGTGAACCTATAAACACTTCTTGAGGCTTCAAGCCTAGCTTGTTGGGCTTCTTGTCTCAGAAGTACTGTGCACAAGCCATGACTGTCAGTAATAGACTATAACCTTTCATACTTGTTCCCGAACAATCAATTTCTCTAGCAATGTTTACCACATTGCTATAGAAATGTTACAAGTAAAACACAAAAATCACCCGTGGTAAATTGCTTAAGGTTGATATTGACAGTAAACCCACGTGTTTTCCTCAGCGGTCTATGAAATCAGTACATGTAAGGCCTTCCAGACTTTTTAATGTCCTGCTGCACAGTTTCCTGAGACAATGACAATCTCATACAAAGAAGGGTAGAAAGTAGCTGTCACGAGTCTGTTGTAGGGGCACTGATGACACAAGGACCAGGCAAAAGTGGGGGTGATTTAATAAAATTGGTGCAGCTGTGCATAGTAATTAATCAGCTTCTAGGTCAGGGATATGCAATTAGCGGACCTCCAGCTGTTTCAAAACTACAAGTCTCATCATGCCTCTGCCTCTGGGTGTCATGCTTGTGGCTGTCAGTCTTGCTATGCCTCATGGGAATTGTAGTTCTGCAACAGCTGGAGGTCCGCTAATTGCATATCCCTGTTCTAGGTTTTAGCCCCAGTTCGCACTGACGTGACTTGTCATGCGATTTGAGAGTTCAAAGTTGCATGACAAGTCGTGCCCCATTAAAGGCAATAGAACCGTTCTAATCTGTGTGACTCAAGTCGCTCCAACTTAGAAAACGGTTCCTGCACTACTTTGGTGTGACTTCAACATGACTTGCATTGACTTCTGTTAAAGAAATTTAATGCAAGCCGCGATGAAGTCACGCAGGGATGTCGGATTAAAAGTCGCGCAATGTTTGTCTGGATTGATTTCTCTACCTCTGATGCTCTTAAAAAGATGCTATGAGTCATTGTTCCCCTCTTCTATTTTCTAAACCTGCTCTGTGCAGTGGATTTGCACATCCTCTTCTTCTTCTCAGGTTCGTCTTTGCTGCTCCTTGCCCATCCCTCCTGTCGAGTGCCCCCACAACAAGCAGCTTGCTATGGGGGCACCTGAGCCGAGCTGCAGCTCTTTGTGTCTATTCAGACACGGAGCTATGGTTCCGTCATGTCCCCTCTCTTTCCTGATTGGCTAACTGACTTTGATTGACAGCAGTGGGAGCCAATGGCGCCTCTGCTGTGTAGGAGGGAGAGTCCCAGATGGCTGAGGGACTCGTGGACATCACTGGATAGAGATGGGGCTCAGGTAAGTATTAGGGGGGTTGAGGGGGCTGCTGCACACAGAAAGCTTTTTATCTTAATGCAGGGGTAGGCAACCTGTGGCCCTCCAGCTGTTGTGGAAATACATTTCCCATGAGGCATTGGAAGGCTGGCAGCTACAATTACTCCCAGAAGCATGATGGGACTTGTAGTTCTGCAACAGCTGGAGGGCCACAGGTTACCTACCCCTGTCTTAATGCATACAATGCATTAAGATTAACAAACTTGTGCCTGTACATCCCCTTTAATTGAACAAGTGGACGTTAGAAGCAGATTGCTTGCTTTGCAGAGCTGCACCAGATTCTGTGTTCTCCAGTTTTAGTAAATCTTCCCCACCGTGTGCACTCTGGGTACAGTACAGATGAGTACCCTGTAATATATAAACACATATAAAATACATTTCATTTCCTAAAAGGGTTCCTATATACTTCAATATTGATACTCAGTATCAGCCAAAACAGGAAATAAAACAACCAATTTAAGGGAAACATTACAAAAGCATAATACAAACAGGAATATCACCACATATCACCAAATCAATCATAGAAATGGTTTAATGTCAGTTAAATACATTTCTTAAGTGAAACAAAGGAACAAATAATGACATGTTTATTGAAGTGGAGATGAATGGGTAAGTGCATTTTGGGACAACAATGAGAATTAAAGGTTATGCCAGAAGCCATTAGTATTATTTCTATACTGCACATATCTCTAGTCCAGTTGTAGGAAGCATTTGTATACAAATGTAAAAACAAAGAACATCATTTGCATCTTTGGGGACATTTTCAGCTGAGAACATCCCATGTGACTTCAAGCAGCCAACTGTAAATGATGTAGCTCACGCTGAGGCCAGATAATCCTCATGTTTATAAGGTGGGGTAACATAAACAAAAAGACATTTCAATTGGTGGGGGCATTCAATGATAGTTTACACAAGATAGAGACAGAAGACAAGAAGCAAAAGGGTTGTTTGCAAAACCAGGGAGACTGTGCAGAGATAATAAAAGCGCTAATGTATATTAAAAATGCATTTATTCTTTAACAATTTTCACTACATTTCCACCTGATTTTTTATTCACGTTTTACCTACTTATTAACATATGAATTGATAATTCAATGATAATATGCTACAATGAATTTTAGTAACTAATCCCTGTATACGTTAATTATTTCTTATGGAAAATTTGGATTTGATTCAGTAGTTCTGTCTAGTAGTAGTCCATTCTACCTTTGTTTTTAAAATGTATAATCCATAAAAGTAAAGCATTGTTACCACTGTAGTGTGCTACTTTGGCCCCTTTCACACTTGTGCAACCTGATTTTACCGTGCTTTTGCCGAGATTTTACTGCTATTTTGACGTGATTTGGGATCAGTAGGGCTTTGGCCCGCCTTTGTTGCAACTTTGGTTCAATAAAAACATATTACAAAGTCGTACAGAAATAGTACAGAAATCGCATATATATTATTCAGGTGGGATTTGCATGAGACTTTGAGGGTTTCACATTGAAGTTTATGGACCTCAAGTTGCATCAAAGTTGGACCAAAGTAATGCAGGGACTACTTTGAAGTCGGCAGGACTTGAAAGTCGTACAGATATGAATGGTACTCATTGGAAATAATGGGGAACAACTTGTCACAGGACTTTGCAGTCCCAAATTGCAGGACAACTTGCACAAGTGTGAAAGGAGTCTTTAACTCACTTGTAATGCTCTACAACCTAGGTGCTCAAAGCAACCATTTTTTTGTGAATGAGGAGAATTACTCGCGCAGACTGAAAAGAAAAAAAATCTCTGACTTTCAGAAATATGCCACACAGCCTCAGTAGTTATAAATCATACATACACATAAGTACATTTTTTATATAGCTAAAAATAATATATGAAGCTAAGCTGCAGTCACAGCCCTTTTATGATCTAAAGAAGGGAAACACGGCTGAATCCCTATAATCATTCTTTACACCCTCCTATGACAGTAGAAGTATCCAGCTTTCTGGGCTGTAGGGATACCATGGGAAAAAAAGTTGCCAGCAACAGGACCATTAATGAGCGCACGCAAGTTTTCCGCTTCGCTCTTTTGCTGGGAAAACATTTTACATTCTCACTTATTAGGGAGGGGGCAGTAACGGCCATACCTTTCTGGTTTGCTGGCAAGTGTACATGACCATAGGAGCAGGTGTGTGTTCTCCATACCAGTGGTTCTCAACCCTGTCCTTAAGTCCCCCAACAGGCCAAGTTTTCAGGTTTTCCTTTATCTTGCACAGGTGCTTTAAATCAGAGTCAATGGCTTGGTATTTTGGACAGCTATTTTATCTAAGAGAAATTCCCAAAACATGGCCTGTTGGAGGTACTTGAAGACAGGGTTGAGAACCACTGCTCTATACTACCAGGTACAGGATCACTAGTGTGAAATGACCCTAACACTGACACACAGCATGCATAGGGTCAGGCTGAGTGAAATAATGCCAATGGTCTTTTAAATGTCTTTGGACATTTGGATCTAAAGTTAGCCATTTACTAATACTTCCAATGGTCATCATATGAATGTACAGTGTATATACTGTATACAAGACTCTAACAGAAATGTCTCCGATCTTAAAAAACATTAAGAAAATGCATGTAATCACCTAAATAATCTATAAGAAGAAAGCATATAAGTTTACTGTTTTTCATTTTTTAATGCACATATATAAATGTATAGATTTATATTCTTAAATATATTATTCACTGATATATACAATTTTGCACCAAAATGAAAATTCTGGACCGAAAATTCAGGATGCACTTGACCAAAAACCGGAATGGACAGTTTAAAAAAAAGATATATACAGTTGTATGCAAACGTTTAGGAACCCCTGACACTTTCCATGATTGTCATTTATAAATATTTGGGTGTTTGGATCAGCAATTTCATTTTGATCTATCAAATAACTGAAGGACTAAGTAATATTTCAGTAGTGAAATGAGGTTTATTGGATTAACAGAAAATGTGCAATATGCATCAAAACGAAATTAGACAGGTGCATAAATGTGGGCACCCTTGTCATTTTGTTGATTTGAATACCTGTAACTACTTAGCACTGATTAATTGGAACACACAATTGGTTTGGTGAGCTCATTAATCCTTGAACTTCATAGACAGAAATGATTCTCCAATCATGAGAAAAGGTATTTAGGTGGCCAATTGCAAGTTGTTGTTCTCTTTGACTCTCCTCTAAAGAGAGGTAACATGGGGGGCCTCAAAACAACTCTCAAATGACCTGAAAACAAAGATTGTTTTACATTATGGTTTAGGGGAAGGCTACAAAAAGTTATGGCAGAGATATAAGCTGTCAGTGTCCATTGTGAGGAACATAGTGAGGAAATGGAAGATCACAGGCACAGGCAATTCTATGTATGTATTCATTGGTCTATTGTGCTTCCACTGCGGTGTTAGAATCCCACTTGCTGTAATTTTGGAGCATATTTGGTTAAATAAAAACACACCATAAATGCAACTCCCCATTGAAATGCATTCAAAAGGCATCAAAACCGCACCCGCACCACATTTTTGATGTGGTCTTTGAGTCACGTGACCTATGAAAAATGCACTGTAAACGTGGTAAAATCGTGGCAAAATAATTCACGTTTTTCAGCGCCCTTTATAGGCGCCATTTTTAAACGCTGATGACCCTATTTTCGGGCTAATATATCGGTGCATCCTTAACAATTTTTATCTTATATATATTCAACCACTTCCAGCCCAAGGACGTCTATTGACATCCTGGACTTTCAGTGGTGATATCTGAATGGTGCCTGCAGCTACAGCCACTATTCAGATATTGTTTTTTTTTGCCAGCGATTCTGCGTGTGATAAAAGTCGTCCCCACAGCAGATTCGCCGCAAGATCACTTTTATCAGTGGCGGGAGAGGTGCCACCCCCACTCCTGCCATTTTCCCGTCATGTCCACCGCTTACTGAACACGCCAGTAGCGGTGGAGATGATCGGCCCATTCCCCCCAGTGTCTGTGAGCCAAGTGAGCGGAAGATGCCACCAACTCGGCTCCATAACATTGCAGGTCAGAAGCGAAGTCACAAGTCACTTCTGCCCATAGCTCTTAAAGGGGACATTTTCTTGTTAACTGTAATTTTTTTTCAATTTTTTTTTTTTTATTGCATTTTAGTGTAAATATGAGCTGTGAGGTCTTTTTGACCCCAGATCTCATATTTAAGAGGTCCTGGCATGCTTTTTTTCCATTACAAGGAATGTTTACATTTCTTGTAATAAGAATAAAAGTGATCATTTTTTTTTGCTTTTTTTAAAGAATGGTGTAAAAATAAAAAGTAATATAAATAAAAAATTTAAAGTGTCCCGTCCCGCCAAGCTCGCGCGCAGAAGCCAACACATACGCATGTGAGGTATCGCTGCGATCGTTAGAGAGAGAGAAATAATTATAGCACTGGACCTCCGCTGTAACTTAAAACTGGTAACCTGTAGCAATTTTTAAACGTCGCCAATGGAGATTTTTAAGTACCAAAGTTTGTCGCCATTCCACGAGCGGGCGCGCTTTTGAATCATAACATGTTGGGTATCAAATTACTTGGTGTAACATTATCTTTCACAATATGGGAAATAATTGGGCTAACTTTACTGTTGTCTTATTTTTTAACTCAAAAAAGTGGATTTTTTCCAAAAAAATTGCTCTTGTACGACCGCTGCGCATATATGGTGTGACAAAAAGTATTGAAACAACCGCCATTTTATTCTCTAGGGTATTAGAAAAAAAAAATGTTTTGGGGCTTTAAATAATTTTATAGCAATAAAAACTGATTTTAACTTGTAAACACCAAGCCCAAAAAATAGGCCCGGTATGGAAGTGGTTAATAAATGTACTTTCATGGCAATTTGTTACATACCATGCTGTGTTATCTACTGTAATAAGAAAGCCCCACACCAGTTACTTCTCTCTAACTGGAAATTGAGATAGGAATGTACTCCTCTGAATCACCCAGTGTATTTTGAATAGACCTGAATAGTAGGGACTACATTTACCCAGGCTTTTCCAGCCATTCTTAGTTAAGTCTACTTGGAGAAAACAGGAGTTGCTGCTATTAGCATACCCTCTGCTGGCTGCAAGTTTTCAAGTGTGATAATTCCCTACTCTTTTAGTACTTCAACCTACTGACTTTTTTTTCATACATTATATATCAGGGCTCCCACCAGGATGCTTTTTTTAAGGGGCAGAAAAACATACTCCTACATTGACTGACCACAGAATGTGCATGTCTGTATGTCCATAACAGAGACATTTGAGTGTAACTGTTTAATGTGCTCTGTAAAATACTGTGGCACTGTATTATACAAGTGAATAACACAAACATTTAAAATATTTGAATGTTAAAGAAACATAACTATGACCAAAAAAAAAATACTTTAGAATTATAAAAAAAAAAAAAATTATATTTAACACTTGGTGAAGATAGAAAATGCTTCTGTATGAAAAATGATGACATAAATATATAATTGTACATTAATATTAATGACAAGCCCAGATAGAAATGTAGGAGAATAACAAGGCCTTAGGCCTTCTGAGATAGTTGTCATTTAATAAGGAGAATTTTCCATACACATCTACTACTATTAGTGCAGAGTCTCACCAGGAACAAATTCCTCCCATCAACCATACTAATGAGTGTTTTTTGGGACTTTACTGAATTCTGCTGGTTTGAATTTATACAAAATCTGGAGGAAATACATTAACATTCTTTTTTTCTTTTGTTTAATGCACATGCAATTGATTGCAGCAACAGTCTGAATACTGTATTAGTATTTTATATCTCTTTGCATGTGTCATACGGTACAATTACTTTATGACCCTAAAATTGCACATTATAATATTATACATATATTACTGATATTCTATGGCAGTATCATAAAATGAATACACACTACTGACTATAGCAAAAACTCAGAGGAAGTATAAACTTTGTATACTTTGTATGATTTAGCCTTTTCTTTCTGCTTCCTAGCTCTGTTACTGCTAGAAGGTGTGGGCTTAGATGGGACAACTGGTATCACAGGCTGCTCGTGGAGATTTGCTTGCATTATGATCATTATTACATATGAAAGGGAAAACTTTGCCACTATAAACATCAGTAGCATTAGGGTTCTGATGTTCATAAAATATGAAAAAAAAACTTTTTTTAAGACATGCTTTCTTTCTTTATGGTAGGGCAGCAAAATCCCCAACTGGTGTTTCTTACCAGTCATGATTTTATGATTGTAGAGGCACTGGAAGCATTCCTTTGCACTCCTATCTAGTCCTTATTCATTAATGAAAAGATCTGTGCCTGGGCTGCAGCTTTAAGCCTATGGCTTTGTTCACACTGACAGTGACATACATGCGTTTATAGGACATTTACAAAAATTACAAATAAAAAATGTAATAATTATAAATTACATAATTCACACTGTGTATTTTTTTGTGCATTTAGGGGCATTCTGGTTACTGGCATTTACCAATACATGTATAAAAAATGTAATGGTTTTCAACATAATTTAGTGCATGCTCACAGGGCATAGTGAATAAATGTCACAGAATTCAAGGAAGTAAATGTGTGGGGATCTTCACAAAGCAAGTTTAAACATTTCAAAGTCATTCATGTTAAACACTTGCTGCCCCACTCCTCCAGATATACTATGGCGGGGTTGCACGGGCAGGCTCAGTCACATATACAGTGATACCTCAGTTCACAAACGCTTCTATTCACGAACAGAAGAGTTCACAAAAATTTGCTTTGGTACACAAACTCCTCTTCGGATCAGGAACACGAGCTGTGGCCTTTTTCCCTGCTCTGACATGTGGTCGTAACTTCCTGTAGGTGAGATCGTGGTTACAGAGAGACACTGAAAGTGTATTGTGAGTGTACTGTGAAGACACTTACAGTATTGAGAAGCTTGTTTGGTGTGCTTGATTGGTCATAGCGATCACATGATAACAATGTAAGCAAACTGTCATGAATGGCTTTCCATTCATGAACAGCTCGCTTACTGTTGTGATCTGTGATTGGCCCAAATCAATCACATGGTAGCTGGCAACCTGTAGCCAATCACAGATCACAACCAAAAGAATGGTTAACCCATTCAGGACAGTTAAAACTGTTGTTTATATAGTGATCATCACTGTATAAGTAATAACAGTGTAAAAATCACCCCCTGGACTATGGTGACACTGAGCTACCCTGATGACAGGATATAACATTTTTTTTTTTTTTTAAATTGAATAAAAATGCAATTATTTTTTTTTCATACTGTCACCAGTCAGTATCCCTGAACACCATATGTTATCATATGACTGGTGTGGTACCAGTCATATGATGACACTCTACTGCACTGGTGATCGTATGTAAAAAATATTTGTGAAAAAAACACATTTTATTTAATTTCTTCATTTCTAAAAAAGTTTGACAAAAAAATACTCGCCATGCCTCTTACCAAATGCCTTTGACTGTCTACTTTCCAAAAAGGGGTAATTCGGTGGGAAGGGGGGCTATTTGTCCTGTCTTGGCATTTTAGGGCCTCAAGAAATGAGATAGGCCATCAGTACATAAAGATTAATTATGTTTTCAAATATACAGTGCATTCAGAAAATATTCACTGTGCTTCACTTTTAAACATTTTGTTCATGTAACAGCCGTATTCCAAAATGGATTAAATGCATTATTTTCCTCAAAATGTCCTTGAGTGGCCCAGCCAGAGCCCAGACTTGAACCCAATTGAACATCCCTGGAGAGATCTGGAAATGGCTGTGCACCGACACTCCCCATCCAACCTGATGGAGCTTGAGAGGTCCTGCAAAGAATGGGAGAAACTGCCCAAAAATAGGTGGGCCAAGCTTGTAGCATCATACTCAAAAAGACTTGAGGCTGTAATTGGTGCCAAAGGTGCTTCAACAACGTATTGAGCAAAGGCTGTGAATACTTATGCACGTGATATTTTTCATTTTTTGTTTCATACATTTGCAAAGATTTCAAACAAACTTCTTTCATGTTGTCATTATTGGGTATTGTTTGTCAAATTTTGAGGAAAATATTGAACTTAATCTATTTTGGAATAAGACTGTAACACAAAAAAAGTGGAAAAAGTGAAGCGCCGCAAATACTTTCCAGATGCACTGTATATACTGGGGGTCAGCAACCTGTAGATAGCGATCTACCAGTAGATCACGGGCAGGTGACTGGTAGATCACGGTCTGAGCATGCTGACCCACCATCCCAGAGCATCAGAGTGCAATGCAGAGGGACTACTTGTAAAGTTGGAGGTGTAGTAGGGAGCAAGAGCTGCATAAGCCAATGCCTCCTCTGTAGTGCTGGCTCCTGTCCCATGTGGAGTGATACCAACTGCACTCCATCTCTTATTCTGGCTAGCGGCCTCCAGAGTGGTGCGAGCAGCAGTAACGAGATCTTCAGGTCAGTGTGAAGGACATAATAGTATAGGGCTGCTTTCACACTGAATCACGACTCAACCTCGTGTGAGCGAGCCCTAATTGTGCCACTGCCAAATGCAACTAAGGGCTCATTCAAAAGTGCAGCAGGCACTGCTGCTTCTCTGAAAAGCGATCATTTGACAGGTAGTAAGGAGGCGATGTCTTTGGCTTCTCCTATGTTGTTCAGGTAGATCTCCACCTTTTTAAGGTTGCTTACCCTTACCCCTATATACCGTAGCTTTTAGACTCTATATTGTTCAAACAAACCAATTAATATACAATTAATATACATTTATTGAGACATGTAGCAGAATACATTTTGGCCTAGATTTATGAAGAAATGTGATTTTATTGGACATGTTTTATAACAGAAAGTAAAAAATATTGTTTTTTTTTTTTTTTCAAAATTGAAAATATAAAAAAATATAAAAAAAAAACCCAGTGGCAATCAAATAGTGCCAAAAGAAAACTCTATTTGTGTGAAAAAAATAATATAAATGTAATTTGGGTACAGTGTTGCATGACCGCGCAATTGCCAGTTAAAGTAGCTCAGTGCTGAATAGCAAAAAATGCTCTGGTCAAGAAGGGGGTGAAACCTTCCGGAGCTCAAGTGGTTAATCATTGCGACTATTGCATGTATACATTCCCATTTACTGCCTATTGCAACTTGATACTAAACACACACTGTTTAATTTACATCGTCCCTTCTATTTCTGTATATTGATTTTGGCACTGTAATTATTTTACTTAAAAAAAAAAAGTCTAAGTACCCTTTGCTAATCGATATACAGCTGTCACATGACCCAAATCTTTCCCAGCCTGCCTGCAGGGAAACATAAGGAGCTTCTAGTCCTCTGCTGCTTGTCAAATGTTCAAAAAAAAAAAAACAGCATTTGGAATACAGAGTAAAAATACATAAATAATATAAATATTCAATTGTCATAAAAATATATATTTGAAATCAAATCTTCATTATTTTTTGTTAATAATAATGGTGTGGGCAGATTACAGCCAGTCACAGGCTGTGTCACATCCCTCCAGCCTGTGTCTTGGAATAAGAGGGAGGTGAAGCCTCCATTAATTTGCATGTAATATCCCGCCCCCAAGTTTAGCTAGTTAGTGGGCATGGGTGAGGTGGGAGGGAGAGGATGGGCTGTCTTTTACCACTGTGCATACACCCACATGTGTGACTCTATAGTCACATGGGCTGCTCAGATGTGATAGGAAAGAAATGCTCAGCATAGGAACTCACTGGACAAACAAAAAGCCATGCTACTCAACATGAAAAACGTGAGAAAAATAAAAACTTAAATACCAATGTTTACACAAAAACAGTCAAATGTAGTGACAATACATGTGAATAGAAAAATACAGTACTGAAAAATGTATAGAGAATTAGTACACAAGCAATAAATTCCTTCAGGGGGGTTCTACCACCAAAAAACATGCAGATCCTCCAGTGACACCAATCACCCTATTAATGGGGATACTTACCAGATGGAGTGGATTATCTATTACTAGAATGGTCAAACAGATAAACCTCTGCAGGGTAACATAAGCAGTCTAGCCTCTAAAACCCGCTAATAACTCCAAAGTTCCTCCAACTCACATCCAGAAGTCCCGATCAGCCAAGACCAAAGGGCATGTATATATGGAAGAGAGCGCCAATAGTGTAATATTGTATAAACTGAGTTATGAGTTGTGTACTAGTTTATGATTCTAGTAATAGATGGTCCACGCCATCTGGTAAGCTCCCCCCCCATTAATAGGGTGATTGGTGTCACAGGAGGATCTGCATGTTTTTTGGTGGTGGAACCCCCCTGAAGGAACTTCTTACTTGGAACTTTCTATATGTACATCACGTGGACTAATCTTGTATACATTTTCCGTATTTTCTCTTTTCACATATATTGTCACTACATTTGACTGTTTTTGTGTAAGCTCACGGACATTGATTTTCACTATATTTCCTAATCAATTTTTTGAATTGGCTTACTTTGCATTGGTATGTCAATTTTTATTTTTCTCACGTTTTTCATATTGAGTAGTGCGACTTCTTGTTCGTCCACTATATGCTTACTATGTTTATATCACATGGTTAGTCGTTGCTTTCACTCATTATTTTTCTTACATTTTATTTTTATTTTTTGGCTTTTGTGCAGTATACCATTTTGTATTGATAAGAGCTCACTGAAAACTGAGCATGTGCAGAGTTGTCACCACAGCTGCAAAATCCCTAGCTGAATTGGGGACGTGAACAGAAGGGGGGAATAGAGAGTAGTAGGGTCAACCAGGTTTTTTTTTCAAAATATAAAAAAAGAAATCTCATAGTGACTAAGTATGAACAGCATGTAATAGAACAGTTTTTTATGATGCAGGTTTAGTGAAACTTTAAGGAGGGAGCGGTTGAGGGTTGTAAAATCCCGGCTTATCAGCCCATTCTATTACCCCGCAACCGCATGTCTAAATGAGGTCCACTTTCGCCTGGCAGCAAAAGGGTCGCTGGTTCGAATCCCAAACACGACACTACCTGCCTGGAGTTTGCATGTTCTCCCTGTGCCTGCGTGGGTTTCCTCTGGGAAAGCCAGTTTCCTCCCACACTCCAAACACATGCTGTTAGGTTAATTGGTTCCTGGATAAATTGGCCCTAGTATATGAATGAATGTGAATTAGGGACCTTAGATTGTAAGCTCCTTGAGGGTAGGGACTGATGTGAATGTACAATATATATGTAAAGCGCTGTGTAAATTGACAGCGCTATATAAGTACCTGAAATAAATAAATAAAAAATAAAGAAAGAAAATGCTGACATGTTCTGAAAGCCGGTGCTTAGTAGGGGGGTCTGCTTTTACCATAGTCAAATAATCAGTTGCTGTGATAAGTAAAACTAGGCATAACATTTCTGCAAAATCCTGTCAACAAATCAAGCAATATTCTAAGGTAGATACATTTGAAGCATGTAGTGTTTATGGAAAATCACTGCTAGCTAAAGATTGAAATGAATCTGTATCATTAAATACCACAAACGTACAAATCAAACTGTAATTTTCCTCTAAACGTGTTCTGTTACATAGGCTCAGTAGAGTGTCTTTATTGATAAAATAGAAATATTTACTAAATCAACAAAACAAAGACTATGCATTTTCAATTACAGGACTACAGTTTGTATGCATTTCAAAACCAGTGTGTTCTGACACAAGGTATTTATTTTTATCCTGATGTGTAGCAAGGAAAAAAAAAGATGGGTTGGCGCTCCAGTTTGATTTTTAGCAAGACTGACATTATGTCACACAGCTATTCCTTCAAGCACAGAAGGAACCAAAAAAGCTTTCATCAGAGCCAATGTGACCTCTGAACCAACAGATCAGCAGCTTCAATGGCCTGGGGATAGGACATTCGTGTAACTGAAATCAAACAGTTTGCTACACTGGACTAGGGGCTTATTCAAGACCATCAAATATATTCTTTATATTTTCATATACTTTTTTGAAAATTTGAATTTGCAATTTCAGATGTTCAGAAAGTGGAGTGTTAAAAAGCAAAAAAACTGATTGTATGCAGACTGAAGGAGAGATTCCCTTGAATAAAATAATGGAATGTGCGCAGTCTAGAATGATGTGACTTACCAAATAAACAAGAAAATGAAAACAAAGTATCTTTAAGGGCCGGTTCACACTGGAGCGGTGCGGAGCGGCGCGATTCCGCGGCCTGTTCACATCAAGGTGAATTCAAGTCGCCTGACAATTCGCCTCAATGCTGTGCAAATGGGACCGTTCTAATAGGAGCAAATCGCTTCTCTCCGCCTTAGAAAAATGGTCCCTGCACTATTTTCAGGGCGATCTCAGGTGGCTTGCATTGACTTCTATGATAGAAGTCTCCTCGCAAGCCGCCTGAGATCGCCTGGAGCGCCGCTTCGCGCCGCTCCGCGCCACTCAAGTGTGAACCCGCCTTAAATCAGAATTCTATTTACTCATCTAGGTGCATACCCACATCTGCCGTATTGGGGTGGTCCTATTGTGCAGGCTCCCCTGCCTCCTGCCCTCCCTGATCCACATAAACTTTCTATGTAAGTGTGTATACTTTTTATGCTGCTAAAACAGTTTGATCAAATCTTAAAAATAAGGAGTTTCATTATGTATTTTACCACAGTAATATGAATGTCTTTACATGTTGCCCTATGTTTACCTCCATAGGATTTAAAACCAACTTTAACCATGTGACCTGAGGAAGCCTTTTGAGGAACGCGAAACATGTAGATAGCGGAACAAGTTTTGGGGTTGCTGCTGGGAGATCATCCCGTCTCATTTGTCCCCCCCTTCCTGGACATTATTATTTACCACATCTATCAGTTCCTCATGCCACTGATTGGTTAGGGCTTTTGAGTGACCGAATTACAATTGTTTATATTATTATTATTATTATTATACAGGATTTATATAGCGCCAACAGTTTGCGCAGCGCTTTACAAAATGAAGGCAGACAGTACAGTTACATCACGATTTGGTACAAGAGGAATCAGAGGGCTCTGCTCGTTAGAGCTTACAATCTAAGAGGGAGCGTCAATTGATACAAAAGGCAATAGCTGTGGAGGATGAGCTGATGTAGAAAGTAAGACCGTGCATTAGATAGAAGCAGGATAGGCTTCTTTAAAGAGAAAGGTTTTCAGGGATTGTTTATAACTTTGATCATTGCTCAGGATTGGGAGGTCCCCACCTATATGGTTTTTGGGGGGATGAGTGTGTGACCCACCAGCAATCACCTATCTTAGGGGTATTACATCATGGTTTTATTTATATCTTTTTAACAGTATTTGTAATAAACTATACATTTTTAATATATACTTTGTCGTTTGTATTGTGCCTACAAAGTCCCAATATCTCTCTTGGCCCTATTATCTTCAGAATTCAACCCAATACATTTTTGTACTGCTGTCTGTGTCTTTTGGACAGATTTCCCTCATCTTCTCGCCCTGGAGACACGCTGGAGGTCACAAACTAAGGAGAAATCTCACCTTTGACAGCTGTCACTGGAACAGGTGTCCTAACAGCCTAACTGTAAAATGTAGTATTTTCCTTTAAGCCTCATAAACACCACTATTTTTTTTTCGTTTTGAAGTAGTAAGTTCTATTGTGTTCTGACAGGGTGATGACCCCCATGCCGACAACCCCCCCCCCCCCCGAAAAAAATCTGGTCACTCTCGCGACTGGTCTAAAAAAAGCCCCCCCCCCCCCCCC
>BLSH010495938.1:761076-806811 GCA_018402905.1 Glandirana rugosa | reverse complement strand
TTTTGAAGTAGTAAGTTCTATTGTGTTCTGACAGGGTGATGACCCCCATGCCGACAACCCCCCCCCCCCCCCGAAAAAAATCTGGTCAGCGCTCTCAGACACCGGCTGAGAGTGTTGTTCGGGAGCTGGTTGGCATAACTTTTTCAGTCATGCCCCTTTCTGTCAGATATGCTGCTGTGCACACGGGCCGAATGTTGGCCTGTTTTTATTGAACCAGCCCATTTCGCCTGACATTCAGCCTGTCTGTACTAGGCTTTACTTTCTGTTCAAGTAGAAACTCTCACTAGAATACAAAATAAGGGGAATCTTCCCTATGAAATAAAGACAGCAATAAGACTTATTTTGCACCCTACTAAAAAAAGAAAAGAAAATACAAAACGGTTTGGGTTGGAGTCCCACATATTATTGGTGACATTCTTTTCACACTAAATTTTACTGGGTGTTTTTCACATTAGTCAAAATGTTGTAAAATCTCCCAGAACAGCGAATAGGTAAGGCTATCAGAAATATTTCCTGTTAAAAACTGCAAGAACCAACTCTTATAAATAAAATCCTTACTGTCTATGGTTGCTTGATTTCTGAAAATTGAATTCGTTATTATGCATTATTATTAGCCCTGACTAATTAAACGAGTCCATTTGTGTAGCAAAAACAATCATTTTTCAGTAAGGTGCCTAAACCTTCAGTACTAAAATAAAGAGTCAATAGCAGGTGATTGCAGTTTATTCTGGAATCAACACTAGAGTGAAAGAGCTGATTTGTGATCAGGGACTGCAGGCAATATTTACAATGCAGTATTATGCCCTAGGGCGACTTCCTGAGCTTGAGTATGCCTTGGAGTCCATTTAAGTCAAGGCTGGAAGGCGTGATGGTAAATAAAGATCTGCAATTTTTTCATCTGTATCATCAGCTGCTATTTTTGTTTTATTTGCAGAGTTACTTCTAATATGCAGCTGTGATCTTATAGAAATCAATTTACTTTATATATACTTTAGAATCTGCTGTTGTTCTTCTCTGGTATAATGAGCTTACAGTCTACATTAGTTAAGTAAGCCAGTAGGCTAATGATCTTACATCCTACAAACATTTCCAGGGCAGCTAAAGGCAGATATCGCTATATTTAAAAGCATCATGAGAGTTTGGTCCACAGAGTTCTACCTGTATATAGAGAAAACTCATTATAGAGCCAAGTGCATCTCGATTTTTTTATTTTTTTTACTGTTTTGCATTGTTTCAGAATTATTTTATCCATGCTTTTTGAATCACAAACACAAAAATAAGACAAAACAGAGCATAGCCTGGTTTCCTCAACAGTGCAATCAACTGCTTCTCAATCCCTTTGGCGATCCACAGAGCTACTACTACCTACTGTTGGCATTCCACTTTAGTCTCAGCTAATGATTCTAGTGTACAGAATGTGTGGGAAATAACAAAACCTGGTACAAGGTAAATAAGGCATGACACATTTTCCAGTGAGGCTCCAAGTGTTGAGAACCAGTGTGAGGAGCGTGGATAGCCAGTGATTAATCTCCTACCCTAAGGCCTCATGCACACAGGACGCTAAAAACAGCTGCTGTAACACAGACAAAAAAAATGTCCTGTGTGCATGAGGCCTTAAAATGAGACCTTAACACTAGTAACATAGTTAGCCAGGTTGAAAAAAGACGCAAGTCCATCTAGTTCAACCAATAAAAAAAAATCTATATATATTCCTTCACCCACAGTTGATCCAGAGGAAGGCAAAAACCCCAGCAAAGCATGGATCCAATTTGCTATAGCGGGGGAATAAATTCCTTCCTGATCCCCCCGAGAAGTAATCAGACTTTCCCTGGATCAACTTTACCTATAAATGTTAGAAGCCAGTTAGATTATTTACATTAAGGAAAGTATCCAGGCCTTTTTTAAAGCAATCTACTGTGCTGGCCAGAGCCACCTCTGGAGGGAATCTATTCCACATTTTCCCAGCTCTTACTGTGAAGAAACCATTCCATATTTGGAGATGAAATCTTTTTTCCCCTAGATGTAAAGAGTGCCCCCTTGTCCTTTGCCATGTTACATTGGCATGGCACCTTTGTAGCAAAGATATGTAGCTTATTATCTCTGGTCATTTGTATCTACCAACAGAGCTGCTGCTATAGCTGACTATGCCCATTTCTTTTTTCCTTCCAACAAAAACACTAAGGAGGGGTATTCTATAGCTGCTATAAACCACTGCTACAAAATCTCAAGTTTGACAAGAACCTTAAAGTGGTTGTAAACCCTCACATATACCGAGTGAAGAGAATAGCCTCAGATGATACAGAGAAATGAAGCAAATCCTCCTGCAGATCATGTTAAAAATGTTTTCTTCCTGTTTCAGCAGTACATAGGATGGGAGGGGAGACTGGATTTACGCTGTGTGAGAGCTGATTGGAGGGAAGAGACACCCCCCCCCACATAAGCAGAGAAATGAAGGAACATTCAGAGCTGTATTCTGAATAGACAAGCTCAGCACTTATCTTACTCTAAGCTCCCTCCCCGACACACATCTTTAGCTCATGTTATCTCATGTGTCAGAGAACTTGTGACTCATGCTAACAGAGGAATGAAGCACCAGAGAGAAACAACACTTAGAGCTTTGGAGAGAGATAAGTAAACACTACTGATATATGTGCTTAGTTCACATTTCATGAATGGGGTGTACAACCACTTTAACCTCCCCCCCCAAAAAAATAAACTCATGTCAATCTTTAACACTAACCTCCTACCAACCATAACGCTTTGCCTTACCCTTGCAGTAAACCTAACACCAACCTAATTCAACCTTTAAACTAAGCCTAAACTTAGATTCTATTCTGCTGTATAATTTTTCTCTACAAAGGGAACCTTTGCACTGATGCTGAATGCAGCACTGATATCCATCATCAGAATAACCCCCTGCAAATAAGGTACCAGTCTAATATAAAGTTTAACCACATTTTCTTTCATTTGCAACTCATGGCCTATACATGGCAGTTCTGTAATCCTTTTCTTCTGGATATATGCGCACATCTATGGCCTAAGCAAGGGTTCACTTTAAAATGGGGAAACACTATTACAGAATACTGGAATGAGCTAAAAGGCCTTTCCATACTTACATACTGAGAATAAACCTCTACAGACTTGCTTCAAAGTGGCTGCAATGTTTGGAACTGCTCTTCAAGCATCTCTAGCATGCAAACCCAATGGCAGATTAATGGTGTTTCTACAGCTCAAATTCGGGGATAGCTACACACCATACATACTTGCAATCAAAATGTAATTGGTAGGGTAGATCAATAGATAAGATCAATGCCAGAAAAAATGTAGACATCTGATCATCTAGAGTGTGTTGTGATTGCTTTTAGAGAACTCATGGTCACTGCTTTCAGCCAACCCCTCCCACCCTATATCCCTCACTATTGGCCCACTACTATGACGGATGGCCTTATTAACCAACAGTGAGTCATGGAAAGCAGAAGGGGGCTGGCCAGGGGCTGCAACCATGGAAACGGGTGGCTATTTGCATATAATATTGCTGTACCATAAATAACTTATGGCCATCTGCAAGTAACTCCTGTGTAAGTAACCATTTTTACATTTTCTTTTTTAGTCCCCATGTTTGGTAAAAGCTGATCAAATAAACACTATATATCTAAATCACTTAAAAAAAACAAATATTAAAATCAGTATCTTATGCAATTTTCTAGACTAGATAATATATTTTTTGGCCAGATTTACAGTGTAGCATGTTTGGCTTTACTAATTATTTTGCTTTGTGTGTATTATTTGCTCTTCTGTTTATTTTCAGTTATTGAAATGTTTACACTTATCATTAGAACTGTAGAAATAACATTTTAATTTTACTTTCTTTCAAAACTGTTGAAATAACTGATAGCATGCCAACCAAGAAGATTGCTACTTGGCAAAGCCGACGCCAAAGAACTGGAGTTAAAAGCTGAAAACACATGCTGTAGAATCCTGGTCTCAACAAAAATCATGGCAGACGACTAATTAATCCCTTAAATAACTATAACGAAATACATGTGTGGCAGATGGTAGCATTGTGACAGAATCAGTGCTATGAAAATTGATTCAACTAAAGATTCCTCTTTAGATGAGATCTGTAAGCATCATGTAGAAACAATATACTCTATCCATGTCTAAGCCTCAAACGCTTAATATGAACATTACATGAACGGTATATCCCGTTATGGTCGCCTGCAACATCTTTTCAACTTGCATCCACTGTACTAAAATGCATTCCACCTAACATTGAAAACCACATGAAAATTGGGACTCCAAACATTAGTTCACTGTTTCAGTTTTGGAATATGAAGGCAGAGAATTGTCTTTCAGATCCTTACTGTGAACTCTGTACAGAGATCTTTCCTGTTCCCATGTGTTCAGAAATGAACTGCTTGGTTCCCCTTTCTAGAGTGCCTCCTGTGTTTTTAGCCCAAGGGGCTTGTAGTGCCCACTAGGGGCACATGTGTCAGACCGGTAACACAGTATACGTTGACAGTCACCACCCAATAGCAGGAAATGCATGAACTCAAGAACCCTTACAATATGTTAAACGTTATATGAGGTTGTGGTCATATTGGGTTAGTCCAGTGGTTCTTAACTCCTGTCCTCAGGACCCAGTAACAGGCCAGGTTTTAAGTATTACCTTGGAGAGATGCAGACTAGAGAGAGAATACTGTAATCACTGAGCAGCAAATGATATCACCTGTGATGTATTTCAGTTATCCTGCAAACCTGGCCTGTTTGGCGGGTCCTGAGGACAGGAGTTGAGAACCACTGGGTTAGTCCACGCAACAAAAGCGCCGGTGCAAAAGCGCTGGTAAAGTGCCACAAAAGCATGTTTTACTGGTACTTCAGTGTGAAAGGGGCCGTACTGACAATGGACCGGTCTAGTTTCTGAAGGATAAGTTGAAGCTATACCTGGTGTTAGCCATCGTTAAGGAAAAAGAACAATATGGTAGCTAAGGTGTTGCCTTGCAGCAAAGGTTCCAGTAGTCCACTCAAGGACCCATCTACATGGAGCTTGCATGCTCTTCTTTGTGTTTGCATAGATTTTTTTGCTGGTATTCTGATGTACTCCTTCAATCAAAAAACAAGCAGTTAAGTAATTTGTCTCTAGTGTGTGTAGAAGAATCAATGCATCACAAGCAGCTTCCTGATGTTAATTCTTGTATGCCTTTTGTAATGCACTGTGTAATATGTTAGTAATATCTACAAATAAGAAAAAAAAAGAATTAATGGCCAAATCTTTTAATTAGGAACAATTTAATTAATAAAATGAATTAGTTAAGGATGGTTTCTGGAAGCTGACATAAGAGATGAAAGTATTGATAAGAATTCTAAAGAGATTTTGTGGAAACATGTTTTTAACAAGGAACATATAAAATATACATATATACTTTATGTTACAATATTTCAAAATAAGGGATTCAAGACACATCTGTCCTAACCCTAACTTATTAGAGAACAGTGGCTGCATACAAAATGCCAACTTTCCAACCTTCAGCCAAATGCCACTTTTGTGACCTAACATATTTATAAGAACAAGTGATTTCCCAGGTGAGAAGTAAAGCAAATCCCTGTCTGAAAGGGAGTGAGTAGTTGGTCAAAGTCTAGGATGCAGGGCCACAGTCACAAAGATTCAATGATAGCAGCCTTAGGTTATTCATTATCATTGGTAACATGTCATTGTTTTACTGAAATACATTCTTTGTGCTCTATACCTAAAATAGCAAGCTCCATAAAAGATTTAATTGCCACTTTCTGTTTGCAAATTAAGATTAAATGTAACTGTTTACATTTTATAAAAAAATATATAATTCATTGTTGTATGGTAAATGAAGTAACTCTAAGGGCCCATTCACACCAGATGCAGTTGAATGAAGTTGGATGCATTTCTGGCTGCATTCCAACTGCATAGGCAGTCCAAAATCCAGGATATATTATGAGCATAGTTCATACCACTGCAATACAGTGTAGTGCAGTAAAGTGATAAAAAGTACAGCATTTTGCATTTTCCTGCCCTGCAAATGCATGTAAACACACGTAAGCGCCCTGTAACCCATCACAATGCACATATAAGCCCAAAGGAAGAAGGAAGTGACCTCACAGGACAAACAAAGGTGTAAAAACATGCGCCAACTGCATGTAAACTCACTTAAGATGCATGGAAATGTGCAGTAGACATGCAGTTTCGAGTGTGAATGGGACCTATAAGAAATTTGTAAAAAGAAGAATGGTGTTGTCCTAAGATATCTCTGGACTAAAATAGTCGGGAACACTGTGTTTCCTCCCCAATAGCAAATTTGCAAGAAGAAAGGCCCACAGGGATTTGATGCAGCACAGAGTTCCCACAGTACCAAAAAGTATGCAAAGGAGTATGAAAAAAGTATACAATTTATTCGGTCAAGGTTAAAATTGTCACATGACAAATAGGCTGATTGCCATGTACAACCATTATGATATACAATTAAAACCAAGTGGATACAAAGATAGCAGTGTGGAAGCTGGCAAACCCTCAATTGGAGAGGTGTCCTAGTAATGAAGGTTTGGCTTCCTCTCCAACATGTTTCGAAGTTATTTGGTTATGTAACAAACTTCTTCCTCAGGGAGAACAGTCACTGTATAGCTTTGATTCTGAAACACAATATAGAACATAAATAGAACACAGTATAATACAAAAGTTTTTGCCTATAAACACAGAATGACTGTTGGGGCACATACATATATAAGGCTTATATTATGTATGTGCCTCAACAGTCATTCTGTGTTTATAGGCAAAAACTTTTGTATTATACTGTGTTCTATTTATGTTCTATATTGTGTTTCAGAATCAAAGCTATACAGTGACTGTTCTCCCTGAGGAAGAAGTTTGTTACATAACCAAATAACTTTGAAACATGTTGGAGAGGAAGCCAAACCTTCATTACTAGGACACCTCTCCAATTGAGGGTTTGCCAGCTTCCACACTGCTATCTTTGTATCCACTTGGTTTTAATTGTATATCATTATGGTTGTATATGGCAATCAGCCTATTTGTCATGTGACAATTTTAACCTTGACCGAATAAATTGTATACTTTTTTCATACTCCTTTGCATACTTTTTGGTACTGTGGGAACTCTGTGCTGCGTAAAATCCCTGTGGGCCTATAAGAAATTTGTAGAACAATGTTTAAAATAAACAGTTTTAAAATAATCATGATTTGCTTAAAATATTGATGCTCACAGACTGACAGTAGAAACTTCACAGAGCATTTTACCACCCTTTTTTTATCCTGTAATGCATGAAATTATGGGGCATACCAACTGCTTTTACTGCAAAGGAATGAAATCTCCTAGGAGGGTACTGATGAAGTAACTTTCCCAGGAATGAAATGCAAAGGAATGAAATCTCCTAGGAAGGTACTGGTGACGTAACCTTCCCAGGAATGAAATGCAAAGCAATGAAATCTCCTAGGAAGGCACTGGTGGGGTAACATTCCCAGGAATGAAATGCAAAGGAATGAAATCTCCTAGGAAGGCACTGGTGATGTAACCTTCCCAGGAATGAAATGCAAAGGAATGAAATCTCCTAGGAAGGCACTGGTGACATAACCTTCCCAGGAATGAAATGCAAATGATAGAAATCTCCTAGGAAGGCACTGGTGACGTAACCTTCCCAGGAACTAAATGCAAATGAATGAAATCTCCTAGGAAGGCACTGGTGACGTAACTTTCTCAGGAATGAAATACAAAGGAATGAAATCTCCTAGGAAGGTACTGATGAAGTAACTTTCCCAGGAATGAAATCTCCTAGGAAGGCACTGGTGACGTAACCTTCCCAGGAATGAAATGCAAATGATAGAAATCTCCTAGGAAGACACTGGTGATGTAACCTTCGCAGTAATGAAATGCAAGGGAATGCAATCTCCTAGGAAGGCACTGGTGATGTAACCTTCACAGGAATGAAATGCAAATGAATGACATCTCCTAGGAAGACACTGGTGACATAACCTTCCCAGGAATGAAATGCAAAGGAATGAAATCTCCTATGAAAGTACTGGTAAAGTAACCTTCTCTCTTTTCTGAAGTGGATGGGGGGCAATTTAAACAGGCTAGAATGCAACCATTAGCAAAACAAAATATTTCGAAGAAAGTACTAAGTGATAAGAACAACTTTTATAGTATTTTGATTTTAATATTTTTGTTAAAGGAAAAACAGAAGCAAACACTAAAACATCAATATGTAACAGCAATACATACTCTACAGCAGGGATAAGCAATTAGCGGACCTCCAGATGTTGCAGAACTACAAATCCCATGAGGCATTGCAAGACTCTGACAGCCACACGCATGACACCCAGAGGCAGATGCATGATGGGACTTGTAGTTTTGCAACAGCTGGAGGTCCGCTAATTGAATATCCCTGCTCTACAGTATCGTATTTGGATGCACAGGTTGCCAGGAAAGCATATTTGATTTTGACCTGTTATAACTCCAAATGTTTGCCTACTTTGCAATATTGTGATCTGAGCTAAAAATAGACTGGCCAAATGTAATAATGGTATAAAGTATAGCTACTGCAGATTCTGGAATCATAGCTTAAAGGGACTTCTGCAGCCCAATAAAAAATTAAAAATAATTACCAAATGACCACTTGGTGGACATGACCTATAATGGCTGTGATGTTATTTTTTTTGGACATGTTAACTTATCTTAACAATTGTTAAAACGGAAGGCTGTGTAAGACACAGAGCTCCCTCATTAATTAATTTATACATGTCTTTATGTATTACAGTGGCAAAAATATGGAAGAACAAGCATTTAAGGATGTTGAATTATATATAAATCGACAGGTAAACACTGACATTGCCATTTAAAGTATGTGCACACTGAAAATACAATCTACTTTCCTATTAAAGAAAATTGCAAATGCCACATATGTGATACAGATCCCAGCAATATGGTAGCAATCCTCATAATTTTTTTTTTTTAGTCCAGTAAGAAAGGATTGGAGAAAAAAAGAAAGGCTTTCTAAAGACAGCAGGTAGGCCTATACAAATGTGGTACTTCAATAGAGAAATATAACCTCCAATATATTTAAAAAACAGACCCATGAATTGTGCAAATGTAAACTATATCTAACGAGGGTTGATTTAATAAAGGCAAATAGACTGTGCACTTTGCGAAAGTGCAGTTGCACTCTGCAAGTGCAATTGCTCCGGAGCTTAGTAAATGAGGTAACGCTTCACATTGCATGTACCCAATCACATGCAAGGAAAATATAAAAAAATGCATTTTTGCTTGCGCATGATTGGATGATGGAAGTTAGCAGAGCTTCTGCCATTTAAGCTCTGGAGGGCAACTGCACTTTGCAAAGTGCACAGTCTATTTGCTTTCAGAAAATCAACCCCTATGTGTCTTAAAGAGGAACTTAATTATTTAAACTGTTCTCAAAAAAATACAGAGGGTGGAGGACTAGTCACCATTATTGCTTGTGGTCACTTTGCAGCTGATCTTTTCCCTATTACTGACTTACAATGCTGTGTTCTGCACTGTGTCACTGAGGTGGCACTGTGGTATAGTTAGGACTTTGCTTCCTTTTGTCAGAGCCTCTAGCAAGGTGAAAAGTGAGCAAGCACAATAGTAATATTACCAAATCTCCTTAGACTAGTATTCAGAGGTACAGGTACAGGAAGGCCTAGGCATCCCCCACATACCAGGAAATGCAGGGCTACATTTCTGGAGAAATTCAAAACCAAAGGTACATTTTTCAGGGTACTGCTTATACACGCTTAACAATTTTAAACGCTCCCTAAAACAAAGCAAATTTTTGCTTTTTGAGTGCAGGACTACTCTACATTGCCCAAAATAGTGCTTTAATTTTATGCCCTCATTAAGTAAATACATTACCATCTCTTTTCATTCAAAATATCTACTTGGCTACTGCTGAATATTTAGTGCTACTTTATGTTTCATGTTTAGTATGTATAGCACCACGCACAGGACTTCAGAGTGGATAGGATTCTGCTGTCTACAATATTGCCTTTCCATTTCAATGTAAACTTTTCCAGCACTCAAAGCAATTAAATGGAAAGCAGCAAGAAGCAATGTAAGGGTATGTGTCTTGTCCTTGCACAGATATGTGTATTCTTTACAGAAATATCTGTGTCTGTGATGAGGATGCTCACGTCTTTTTTTTTCTTTTTAGTTCTCCTTCTATTTTTAACCTTATTTTTCCCTTTTTTCTCTTTAACAAAACATATCTGTGCTGAAAAAAAATGTAGGACAGAATAGTGCTGAACCAGGGGAAGATAAGGGACGACTAAACACAAGCGAATAACAGAGTAAGTAAAGCAACTAATATTACAGATTATATATTAACCTGTAGATGCCAAGGAGGGGGCCAAGCAATTAAAGGTTATACATGATACCACCAGATGCCAAGTAATGAGAAACTAGAGATGAGTGAATCCACTAATTCTCACCCGAATCAAGGACAAACCCACCTTCAGGAGGGATGGACACTGTGGAAAGTGTTTGTCAAGAGAATGGGTGATACCCTGAAGGTGGCAAATAATAATATATATCTCATGATACATAAACCTATTAGATACCAAAAAATAGTATGCAAACCATATTAAAGATTATATAGTAGCCCACATACATCAGGTATAAAATAATCATGAAATGGAATAGGTAAGAGTTTATACCAGCCTTTCTCAACCTTTTAAACACTGAGGAACCCTTGAAATAATTCTCCAGTCTCGGGGAACCTCTGCTAAAAATTAAAAATTTACAACTCATGATACATTAGTGTGATGGTCAATGGAAAGAATGCTCCTTACACTTGTGGTCATTGGGAAGAATTACCCCCTTACAAATAGCTAAAAATATCAATGGTATCATTTGGAATTTATCTGAGAGGTAGAAATTGACCATTGCTGAAGGAACCCCCAGCAACCTCGGAAGGAACCCTAGGGTTCCACGGAACCCTGGTTGAGAAACCTTGGCTTATACTTTCCCATTCATGAAATGTGCACAGCAAACAAACACAAACAATGAACAATTCTCAACCAACTTGCCTTATATAGATAACCTTCATTGTTCCCATACTAATAAACAACAAGGAGATATCCCATGGGAGACGTTTCTTTAAGTAAGTAGGTTCCTCACAAATGCTTATACGATATATGTACTATGATTAGTCCATTACTTATGTCTATAGTATGTATGATGTCATATTTCTTTAGAGTATGCATACCCACTCAGAGAAGATGGTAGGATGGCGGATTGGTAAAATAAACATAAATGACTAAGAGGCAAAAAAAAATATTGCCATTCCTCCCACTATCATCATAGCTACCTCTTAGGTTACAATTATACACTTGGAAAAGGAATTACTCCATTTTTTCTAAGATAAGATTGCTTAGTTTAGGGTCCTTTAATACCACATTTCCCATCATGAACCCTTCAGAAAAGATTGGTATAGCTATTAGTCTTCCAGTATCTGATGGCAAGGGTAGTTCTTTATTAAGAACTTAAGGACATAAACAGTTGATAAGTCCAGATATGTACCAAGTTCAGAGAAGAATAAGTAGGCTAGTAGAGGTAAAATGGTGTTTTCAAACTTTTAAAACTGGGAAAATCGAGAAATATTATAATTGTTGAAGAAATAGAGCGTTTGAAAGGACATTTCCGTCAATTAATATGAAGGGTGAAATGTTAGAATATTTGTACAATAATAGAATGCTGTGGAATATGTTGCTAAAATCAGACAATATTCAAGGTCAGCGTAAGGTCCCTCAGCAGTTCTTTTCATTTCACAGACTCTAAAAATCACAAAGGGACACTGTTGAGATCAAACAGAAGGAGGTTACACCTGTATTAAAAGAAATTGTTCGCTATTGTTGAACAAAGGGTATGTAAAATCAAGGGCTTAACAGGTTCATATAAAGTGATAAAGTTCATTTTAAAAAATCACCCTTAATATGATCGTATTGTTTTTTAACAAATCACACTCACATAAACCTATGCAATATTTTGAAGGGATAGAGCAAACAGTTATTCTACATCACTGTCTGGGGAGAAAACAATAATTACAGCAGTATTTCTGGTTAATACTGATCTGGCAAACATAGGCATTACATTTGTTTGTTAAAGGACTGGATTTGTGAAAAAGCCAAATAGGCCTTGGCCTAAGGAAGCAAAATCTCATAAGGATGCATTAGGCAACTGCAACTTAATTTTTAAGATTAGCACAAAAGGTCTGTTTCTGTGTCTCATTATTTTTCCTGTGTGCTTGTTTTTAGTGATCTGTTGCTCCTTGAATTTCTAGCTGCACCTGTGGCCCTTGTATCTGCTGTCTGTTCTGATCTCCTTTCTTAGTTAATCTGAATTACCTTGAAGCCAGTAAACTTGCTTTGTGAACATCCCCACATTTAAGTCTGTGAATTCTGTGACATGTATTCACTATGCCCTGTGAGTAGGCACTGTTGTGTCACAGATTTTACAGAGCTTGCCTTCTAAACTACAGAGGTGCTGAGAGGAGGAGTTTCAGGAGGCGGAGTCAGTACAGGAATCAATACTTGCAGGCAGCAAGGTACCACGGGATATGTAGTCCTTATAAATGGAAAGTAAACAGAAGAGGAGAAGCTGCAAAGCATGCAGGGTATCCAGGAACCTGTGGAAATCGATGACCAGCAGACAGGCAGAACTCACAACATGAAAGGAGATTTTTCAAGTAAGCCTATATTGGATTTAAAAATAATTATTTTTTAAGAATGGTGATGTTAGAAAATGAAAGTGTCCGCTATGACCATATATTTTCTTAAAACGGAGTTCCAGCCAAAAAGATAACTTGGTTTCAAACAATTGGACAACTAACCCCCCCCCCCCCCCCTGTTTTTGGATTTTTTTTGTCTTTTTGGTACCTTTTCCGAATTTTTTCTTCGGGACTAGGTATGTCTTTTCCGCGGCTGCATCCAACCCTCCTACTTCCCCCCGCGGCCTTCTGGGTCCTGTGTGTGACGACGGGACCGATCAACTCACGCATTCACAGTAGGAAACCAACTGTGAAGCCTGAAGGATTTACTGCCTGTTTCCCTTACTTGCAATGCCGGCGCCTGCACCAGAGCTGATGGACGGATCAGCTTGGGGTGCCGACATCGTGGGCTCCCCTGGACAGGTAAGTGTCCTTATATTAAAAGTCAGCAGCTAGAGTATTTGTAGCTGCTGACTTTTATTTTTTTTCCACAGGCTGGAACTCCGCTTTAAGTGTAATGTTAAATCCAACCAGGTAACCCTAACCTAATGTGTGATTTTGTGTGTGCGAGCAGAGCACTAAGCTAGAGGTATCCAAATTGTGGCACCATCTCAAAAAATATGTCTACAAAAGACAGTGTTGCCAATCGTCAGTATTTTTACTGGCAGCCAGTAAAAAATGGGCACTTTTCTCCTGCCAGTAAATGCCAGTGACAGGAAAAGGTTGTCAGTAAAAACGTGGCTGTGACAAGACCATTCGGGTTTCTGCTACAGTGTGTTTGGGCAGCTCCAGCGGGGAGGGGGAGTGGGAAGGGGGGTGGGTCTGACAGAGGTAGTGCCTGAGTGTGAAGTGTGAGGTCATGGTGCAAGGCAGCCAAAGGGAGAGGCCGGAGCCTCATATGTCATTCTGCAGGATGGGAGCAAGGCAAGCCAGGAGCGGGACTGTCAGTGCTGTTTGGACTGAAGGGACCACCTGGCATGAAGAGAGTCTGTCACTGTGACCCAGGAGAGGTCAGTGAGGTGTCAACATCATCTGTGCTGCTGCACATTGCTGTCAGTGTCACTGTGAGAGTCAATTTTATATTGTTTGTAGCCTAAATACTGACATTTGCACTTAAATCTGTCATTTTGTAACTTTTGGCCAGTACATTTTGGGTGTTGTGTTAGTAAATTTCAATCTGGTAGGCTGGCAACTCTGACAAAACAGAAATAAGGGGAAAAGCTGCGCCCAAACAAAGGGGAAGTAGCAAGTCCCCTTCTCCTCCCAAAATGGGGGGGGGGGGGCTTTAAATGTGCTAAAACAATGGAAGAACACACAGAAAAAACTAAACTCCATAAAAAAAACATGTTTATTATAATCCTTTAAAACAGTGCCATCTCTTAAAAACACGTCAGCAAGACATACTAGTTACTTCCATCCAGTTTAATTTTTTTCAGTGTTTTGCCATTGTTTTGGCACACTTAAAGTCCCCCCCCCCCCCCCCCCATTTTTATCTTTTGTAACCGTAACTTAACCCTAAACCTATAACTGTGCCCCCTAACCATTGAACCTCATTTTTAACCTGAAGTTAACCATAAAATAGCATTTACAATGAACCTAACCCTATCAATATCAGAAGAAAATAATACTGTAGCACCAGTAATATTCCACTTGTGACACAGAATATATGATTGCTACTAAAATGAAGCAGCGCAAAAAGTGTTGAAATTTCTGTGATGAATCATTTAGTTTTGCTTCAATAGCTTAAATGGAAGCCTTCACAGAATACAGTATATCTTATGTTTCTTCAGGAACACTCTTTAAACTGTGAACTGGCTAAAGAATGAGAATGTTTTAAAAAGTCCTTTAAGTGAGACAAACTTTTGTACCAGGTGCTCCTCTGTACACATCCTATAATTTATCTTCTTAGATCACTCCCTTTGTTGCTATCATATCGATAGCTGCCTAGCACCAGAACAGGGCCCACCCACACTATATGTTAAAGCAGAGTTCCACCTGGGAAAAAATAAATAAAAGTCAGCAGCTACAAATACTGTAGCTTCTGACTTTTAAAATAAGGACACATACCTGTCCAGAGAGCCTGCAATGTCGGCACCTGAATCCGACCCGTCCCTCGGCCCGGGGTGCAGGCGCTGGCATCCTTACTAAGGGGAACCAGAAGTGAAGCCTTGCGGCTTCATAGCCTGTTTCCTACTGCACATGCGCGACTCATGCTACGCGTTCTGAATGGTCCCTGCTTTCTTCTGGGACCTGTGTGTCTCCCAGAAGACAGCGGGGGGGGGGGGGGGGAGAGGCCGGACATTGCGTAGTTTGCTGCAGAGAGTGCGGCAGACTTTCCCGGAAGTGGGAGCAGATACCTGGATTTGAAAGGTATCCTCCGCTCCCCCCTGAAAGGTGCCAAATGTGGAACTGGAGGGGGGGATCTGATCTGCGGAAGTTCCACTTATAGGTGGAATGCCACTTTAGAGTCCTTTCACATGAGCGGAGCCCATTTTGACAGGCTCCGCTGCTCAGCGGGGATCCATCCGTTGATCCCAGCTGAGCCGGCGGATGACAGGACCATCTCTGCACTCCGGTGCAGAAATGGACCTGTCAGAGCTCCGACAATGGAGCGTCCGTTCAGGTCCACCTGAAAAACTGACAGGCAGACCTGAACAGTCCATGCGTGTGAAAGGACCCTTAATCACGGGTCTGCTTCTTTGAAAGAAAAGGAACTTTATGATATACCCATCAGAATAAATTTTCACCTCTATCATTCTAGCGCACATACACATAACAAATGAGATGGCATGTTCAGTCTGTCTTGCCCTCTTCCATGCATCTGTGCTGAACTCGGTGAGGCTGAGTGGCACTATAAAAACTGAAACCAATGAGCAGTTGGTCAGATCAACCAATAATATTTCCTGTGTTCCTTATCCATTTTCAATGTCTTCATTATACCACTGGGGAAAGAGACCCCATCCAGCCTTCAGATCATGGCCAGCTTGTTGAATGCAGAAAGATGCACATATTCATAGTTATCCTATGAAAGGTGAAAGGATATGGTGGCATTATTTATCCATTGTTATATACAGTATATGCTTCAATATAGAGACTCTCAAATATAGTATACTTTACAGAAGGGCCTTAAGGAAGCAATGCAGTTTCCACATATGTTTGCAAATGTGTGCAACTAAAACCTTTGTTAGACACTGCTAGCTGGGAAGTGTGCTGAGATTTTTTTTTTTGAAAGGATATGTTGGAGTCAAATCAAAACAAAAGGCAATATGACTTCATAATACAGTTTACAGTACTTTACTAATGGTTCAATGAATCATAAGGCTGGCCATAGACATATCAAAATTTGGCTTTTTTTGATCCATATATGGGCAGGCTGGTTGCACTGAAGTCGATCCATCGATCGACTTCAGTACAACCAGCCTGTCAGGGTTTTTTTTGTGCAGTGCTGGCAGTGATCATTGTATTTTGACGGCTAGGAAACTTCCCAATGTCAGAATACAATGGCACAGCTGGAGGGATTCCCCCTTAACACTGACTGTGTTGATGGGGGAGTAAAGCAATTTTCTTCCTTTCAACCTGTGGTTGAAGGAAAGAAAACTGTATAACGTATAGTTTGCTTAAGTAAAGTGATAGCTTGGTTTCCATTGACCACCTGGTCAACAGGACACAAATCAAAATGAGCTCAAGCATAACAAAAGCATCTGTGTACGAAACACTTAACAATTTCAGAAAGCATCCCATATTATCCATATATAATACAGTACATGCTGTTCATGTAAAGCGCAATAATTTTACAGAAGTTGTATCCGCACACTGAAAGCAATTTTGTACTATAAGAATATATTTGCTGTGCCATCAGAATTCAGGTTAACAAATTTAAACATTCATGTGATTTGACAAAATATTTTTTTTGACATCCTAACACTGTAGATCGGGGAAGACATACTTTCAGTAAGACTGCAATAACAACATTTTCAGTGCGTCTTTAAACCCCACAGTGCCTGTAAATCTTATAGCCAGTGCAAATTGGCTTACACTTCTAAGCCATCTAAAGAAAAATGTCCCCTGTGCAAGTTTCACACTTTGAAAAGCAGCCAAGCAGATGCAGGGAGATGGTCTGTATCCTGAAATTAACTATTAAGCAGAGATATCGAAATTTCAAACCTTATTGCCACTGCCAAACATTCAAGACACACACTAAAACATGTCTGAGAACAATAATACCTCTACTGCCTTAAACTGTAGATTATATCTCAATGAATGTAGATACACAATAAGAGAAATTGGTGTATTTGGACAATGACTGCATATTATGTCGAGCACAATCACCCATAACCAATAATCTCAGGGCAATAGCACAGAATAAGAAATCAATAGAGTGCACAATGCAGGTATGATCAGATAAATCAAGGTCATTCAATAGTCAGTTACCCTCATGGTAGCTTACAATTATAGCTTATCCACAAAAACACACTTCATATTTTTCAAATGAATGGCATATATGTACTGTATCTCACAAAAGTAAGTACAGCCCTCGCATTTTTGTAAATATTTTATTCTATCTGTTCATGTGACAACACTGAAGAAATGACACTTTGCTACAATGTAAAGTAGTGAGTGTACAGCTTGTATAACGGTGTAAATTTGCTGTCCCCTCAAAATAGCTCAACACACAGCCGTTAATGTCTATACCACTGGCAACAAAAGTGAGTACACCCCTAAGTGAAAATCTCCAAATTGGGCCCAATTAGCCATTTTCCCTCCCCAATGTCATGTGACTCCTTAGTGTTACAATGTCTCAGGTGTGAATGGGGAGCAGGTGTGTTAAATGTGGTGTTATCGCTCTCACTCTCTCATACTGGTCTCAGAAGGAAGCCTCTTCTAAAGATGATGCACAAGAAAGCCCGCAAACAATTTGCTGAAGACAAGCAGAATAAGAACATGGGTTACTGGAACCATGTCCTGCGGTCTGATGGGACCAAGAGAACGTATTTGGTTGAGATGGTGTCAAGCGTGTGTGGCGGCAACCAGGTGAGGAGTACAAAGACAAGTGTGTCTTGCCTACAGTCAAGCATGGTGGTGGGAGTGTCATGGTCTGGGGCTGCATGAGTGCTGCCAGCACTGGGGAGCTACAGTTCATTGAGGGAACCATGTCAACATGTACTGTGACATACTGAAGCAGAGCATGATCCACTCCCTTCGGAAACTGGGCCGCAGGTCAGCATTCCAACATGATAACGACCCCAAGCACACCTCCAAAACGACCACTGCCTTGCTAAAGAAGCTGAGGGTAAAAGTGATGGACTGCCCAAGCATGTCTCCAGGCCTAAACCCTATTGAGCATCTATGGGGCATCCTCAAATGGAAGGTGGAGGAGCGCAAGGTCTCTAACATCCACCAGCTCTGTGATGTCGTCATGGAGGAGTAGAAGAGGACTCCAGTGGCAACCTCTGAAGCTCTGGTTAACTCCATTGCCCGAGAGGGTTAAGGCAGTGCTGGAAAATGTTGACACTTTAGGCCCAGCTTAGACATTTTCACTTAGGGGTGTACTCACTTTTGTTGCCGGCAGTTTAGACATTAATGGCTGTGTGTTGAGTTATTTTGAGGGGACAGCACATTTACACTGTTATACAAGCTGTACACTCACTACTTTACATTGCAGCAAAGTGTCATTTCTTCAGTGTTGTCACATGAAAAGATAGAATAAAATATTTACAAAAATGTGAGGGGTGTACTCACTCTTGTGAGATACTGTACACACATGGACCTTCTAATCAGGATATCATCTTTAAACACCTTGGATATTATACTGTAAATCAGTGAAACAATCAGGTTTTAGATGCTCTTTGTGTAATGTGAGTAACAAAATACTGCAAGTTCAATATTAAAGGAGAAGTCCAGCCTAATGCTAAAATTGCTACATCTATAGACATCCACGATCTAACACTAACCTATCTAACCCTGTAAAGAAGAAATCAGTATACATACCTTTTTTCAAGCTGCTCCGGTCCAGTCTCCAGTGGCAGAAGCTCTGAAGAAGGCACAGCTGACAACAATGGGGAGTGACTTCACCTATAGACTTACTATGGAGCTTCCGTTGTCAGGTGCCTCCTCTGCACCTGCCTCCGCAGAGAACCCCCGGCTGACCTGACAGCTCAGCATGGGATCGGGTAGGAGCGGCTGCAGAAAAGGTATGTATACTGATTTCTTCTTTACAGGGTTAGATAGGTTAGTGTTAAATCATGGATGTCTATAGATGTATCGATTTTAGTGTTCGGCTGGACTTCTCCTTTACATCTTTCTAGTTGCTTTAGGCAGCACATATAATTTCATTTGAGATGCTTTTTATGCATAATGCCCCTGTACTTGCTCATATTTTATTTCCTTTTAAACTAAACTAAAATCTATTCAGAACACGCGACAGAGACAGTTCATAGGAGTACAACAGACAAAACTTTACCCCTTGGCGAAATATTCTATAGACTAAGACAAAACCATTCACTATATCTAATGCTAGCATGTTTTGGCACTAATTGCAGTCGTTTTCCTTTTATAGCCACACAATCTTCCTCTTATACCCATCCCTCCTTATCATCATGATAAACTTGAGTACTCTTTGATGTATCATTATGCTTACAAGTTCAATTAGTTACCAGCCCGACATAAAGAAAATCTTGCATCACACTGCATATTGTTATCCTTGGTTTAGTACTCTATTACAGTGCAATGTATTTGTTTGGTCCAACAGGAAAATAAAAAAAAGCAGTTTATTTTAAAACTGACTCCAATGTTATAAGAAAATTATTGTACAGCCATTTTTATATAAGCAAAATAAATGAGTTTAGTGTAAATACATGTTTATAATGTTTAAAAAGCTGTTTGTTTTACAGCTCCTTGTTTCTGTGTATATTTTCTATGTATACACTGTATCTACATAGAAGGCAGCCATATTTGCCCATTTTCTTTTTATACAGATTCTATTTCCTGCTTTGCATTGCTATACAATGGTTGTGTGTAACTGCTCCTTTTTACAGCAGTAGTCCATGGGGTCGATTTACTAAAGCTAAACAGGCTGTTCACTTTGCAAGGGAAGTTGCACACTGCAAGGGAATTTTCCTGGGAACTTAGTAAATGTGGTGAAGCTTCTCTTTGTAAAGAATACACAATCACTTTAAGGGAAAAAAATGCATTTTATTTCTTCAGCCTCCATGAGCCCATCAACTGAAAATATTATAGATGCTAATCTGCCCTCCCTCTAGTAGCTAATCTATAGATCTCTCATTTAATTTGCGCACAAATATGAAAGAGTAAGTGTGTAAAATGTTAAAGTCACATCAATTAATCTTTAACTGGAAACAGGGGCGTAACTACAGGGGTTGCAATTGCAACCAGGCCCCATGCTCCAAGGGGCCCGTGTGCCTCCCTTGTACACCTGGATAGGAGGGATGGTGGGGGCGGTGTTTAGAGGAACCGATCTCCTCCATTTTCCTCCTAATGGAGGATATTGGTTCATCTATATGCTGTCCCCGCCGCCCCTCCTATCCAGTTTACTTGTCTTCTGCTGTTCCCAGGGTCCCTGTGTCCCCCCACAAAGTTGCTGTCTTCCCCTTCTCCTCTCTCCTGCCAGCTGCTGTAGAAGATGTGTCATGATGGAGAGATGGGAACGGGTCGGGAAATGTGTAATTTACCGGCTCCTTCCTTTTCTGAATGAACAGAGTCAGTGATTGGTACCAATTAGTTCATTCATAACTGAAGCACAGTAAACTGCTTTTACTATACTTCCATTTCTGAATGAACGGGAGGCTCGGTACTCAACTATTCCTGTCCATTCATTCTGTGCAGCTGAGGCTACACAGATGGAGATTGGTGGCTGAGGGTTGTTTAGACCCCTGTTATCTCATCAAAGCCCCCCAACAGGGCTTCTAAAGAAAAATTGAAAAAAGCTGTAACAATAAAATTGTAAAAGAAATAAAATGAAATGGTAAAAATACAGAATACTAATTTCTGTGTAGGTTCCCGATCCTGACCTAAAGCGTATCCAAACTCAAGTAATGAACTTCTCTTATGTGATCCCTTTTGATCAGTGAAATTTACAATGGGAAGCATTCTATTATACAGCATAAGTGCAAACATATCTCTAGAACCTGCCAATAATCAAGTGAACTGGTAGCTTCCAGTAAACTCTGCTAGATTCATATTGGTTAGCAAAATAATAAAAGCGTATGTAAACCCAACATTTCATATTCCTGATGTGTGCCTTTTGTACTATTTACTTGTATGAAAAAGTATCCTGTTCTTTTTGTATTTCTTTGTGTGAGATCCCTGGTGTTCCTGCCAGTACCTTTGCTTTCCTATTAAAAACTGACTACACTAGGCAGGACAGCACACAGTGATCTCTAGCTTTGCTGGGAACTCAGTGTACTCTCCACCATTGTCTTGTCTTGACACCCCACATCGCACAGCCTTTCACTGGGAAGATCAGTGTACTGTTGCTTCTCCTCCCCCAGCTCTTATGCAGCTGAGAACAGAGGGAATGTGATCACTTACAAAAAAAGGAAAACATTTTTTTTTTTAATATCTATACACAGATGTTTTGCCTTTCATTTCTATTTTAAACTGAATGGGTTGTTTTAAAAGCTCATCATTTACAATCAATCACTTTAATTCTCTCTGAGGACAACAGATCATTTCCTCCTATGTTACAGAGATGGGAAAGTTATTTATACCACCTGGGTAGAAACCCAATTGATATCATTCCTTAGGCTGGATTCACACCTATGCATTTTTAGTGCTTTTTGCATTTTGCAGATTTGCACTACAGAATGAGTTCCATAGGAAACCATGTTAAATGGACTGCAGTGCAAATCTGCAAAATGCAAAAAGCACTAAAAATGCATAGGTGTGAATCCAGCCTTAAATTGAATACAGGACAAAATTGTACCCCCCCCCCCACCCCAATACTTGGAACTTTTAAGGCAAAATTAAAATAATTATGTAAAAATATACATTTTATTACAAATATCAATAAAAATCAAGGTGCATAGATCACCAATATGAATATTTACAAACACAGATAAAAAACATTTTTTAGGTGGAAATTCATGGATGCAGGAAATTGCTTCTCAAATGCCGACATGTTTCAGGAGTTTTCCTTTCCTTAGGGGCAGTATTGCAGAGAAGTGTATTCTAAAATACCATGAAAAGGTTCACCACATGAAAAAACAGGAGCAACCATATGCCAAAAAATACGGATGTTGAATATGCCTGTGTATGTGCTCCCTTGAAGGTGAAAAAGAGAGAGTCACACACACAGCACAACCACACACACAGCTGTGCCCGAACCGTCTCGCACTGGGTTCCCAAATGGATCAATCCGATCGGTCTGAAGAGAATTGTCTGATACAAATGCCAAAGGATGGGGGATACAGGCTGTGTGTGCCTGAGTGTAATGGCCACCATTACACTCAGCCACATGCAGCCTGTTAGCTTTCCATTCACACCAAGGAATCCCTGCTGTAGAAAATCTTCTTGTGACCAGCACAGATAAACAAATCAAACAATGCCCCATCCTTTGGCTTGTGAATCACCTAGAAATCACCTTGAAGTAGTTCAGGAACCTTTTCAGAAGTTGCTCTGAAGTCGGAACGACTTGAGTAGTGCATATTAAGATGGCTCCATTCATTTCAATGGGATTTCTGACGTCAAGCAATTTGGGGTGACTTGGGGGCGACACAAGTCGGATCACAACTTGCCTAGATGTGAACCGGCCCTTAAGGGAACACCTGCAATATGTAAAAAAACAGCTCCTGCCAAATACATTTTTTCTAAAGAACATTATTTAAAAGAGAACTTGTCCTGTAACAAGGTATACAGACCAATAACTGTCACATTTTTCTGACTTCCCTGAGCTGTATATATGTTCCAGATTAGAAAGTATTGAAGCCTCTAGATCTGTATGACTGTCAGCAACTAGCATTTTCAGATGGACCCATATGCAAAGAACTTGGAGCCCCGCTCAAAGCACTGCAAATCTTTCTCATCTAGGATAGCAGAAGGAAATCAGAAAACAGAAGATGGAAACACCACACACACCAGAGCCCAGCCACAATACAGAAAGATGAATATATGGCTTCAGCCTAAGCTCCTCTTGACTACACTTCTCTGTTTGCTCCATCCATGGGGCTTAGCCATAGATATTTTTATGACTGAGCCTCATGAGTAGGCGAAACATGTCAGAGGAGCGTAGTCAATAGTAGCTTAGGCTGAAGCCATATAATCACCTTTCTGTATAGTGGCTGGTTTCTGGTGTGTGGTGTTTTCACCTTATGTCTTCTGATTTATAGATGGAAGTCAACAATGGCAGCCCCATATTACTCACATGATGAGATTCCTTTAAAACTACAGAAGCATTTGTTCATTTCAAATTATATTACCAAAAAGGTGTGCTATTCACTTGCTATTAAAAATAAGTGCATCCGGCTGTGCAATGGCAAATAATGTTTTTTTGAAAAAAGTTCAAATACACATGCTTCAGTACATAACCATATGTAAAACCCATATACAATAGTATCATTTGTGTTACGTGACTTCCAGATAATGTGAATTTCCTAAGAATTGTACTTCAATAATGCTCTTCACATCGTAATTCACATTTGGAAACACCAACGGGTAAACAACACTCACCAGATAACCATGAACTTTCTGTAATCTCCACCTCTCTTTCACAGCTCCAAAGGTATTCGGTATGACCCAAGTTTGATTCAGAAGAGCAAGTAAGAAAGGGAACTAAATAGTGTAGCATTTCTTTTTACTTGGCTTAATTTATAATAAAATCACACTTACATTGCATGGCAGCACTATTAGTACAAGCAGACGTCAAATATAAAATGTACCCTACAATCTTACTGGCAAAGTTAGTATCCAAGTTGGTGCCTCCTGCAGTAACAAAGGCCCAGCAGACATCAGGGATCCAGCAGCAGGAAATGACATATGACCACAAGCCACGCCCTACATTTTTCATATATTGACTTTCTCAGGGGCCATCATTTTGTTTATTTCAGGCTACTTTGCTTCCCTCATTTTGCAGTTTACATAACCTAGCATCATATTCATAGCAACAATTCTCACCTCATAGTGAAAATATTTACTAAGAAATCATATTACGCAAAAAAATAATGATGTACTTTAATGCTGAATTCATGGTACTGATCTGGAAACATTTATGTCCCATTATTGTACTATAACATGCCAGGTAATCTTCAGCAATTGGTGTTAAACCTTCTCAATTGGACTTCCTGAATCAGCTGTTTCTGTGAGAATTTTACAGAAGGTTATGAAGAATTAGCCCCCTAAGCATCAATACTGAGCAAACCTCTGCCATTCCTATGTACTTCTCTTTCCAGACCAACAATAGTTTAATGGCTAAATTAGTTCCCTGGAGGATAGGAACCTCTAAACAAGGATTGCTTCTTCTTTGTTCAGGCCGAAATAAAAATGCTGAGGATGGAGCAATACACAGCCTGAATGAGAGGCTAAAGAGCTAACACCCTTAGCTCTCCACTGACACAAATCACTATGAACGTAAACATAAATTTGCGCTATGGTACAAACATATACGCACATCTATGCACATTTATACATAAATATTCACTGCAGTAGTGTTTGCATGTACAGGTTTCAAAGGTAATTCAATGCCGCAGGACAATAGTAGAAATCTGAACAGAGACTAAATCATATTGTATATTAAAAATTTCAATCAACCTAGTCAAGATAGGGTCAGAATGCTTATTCTCTTAAACAAAGATCACTGGAATCTAAACCAGCAGATCAAATGAATAGAGCATGATACATGAAGGAAAGAAAAGGTGTGTATTTATCTGTATAGAATGTAATGTTGGCATACAGCTGTTAAATGAGATGGCGTAGCGCTTACACGTGGGTCTCCTGACCTCATAGCACCATGACTAGAGATATCAAACTGGCTATAGCAGATAGAGCCAAGGACTCAGATATCACAACAGTCATGTATCTATGAAATGTAAAATTGTGGTATGTGATTTAACCCTCTGGCATCCTTCAAAAAATAGAATGCCTGTGCTGGATAGACTTGATCTTTGCCTGAGTATCTTTATCCACAATCAGGTGCAGAATGATGAAATAATAAAATGGAGATCTTCTGTTTATAGGAAGCACAGAAACTTTTGCTTTAGGCATTTTGATAAATGTTGCCTGTTGAAACAATATCACACACATATGTAAATTGGATGTGGATTTCCCAGAATCCAATTCTCATGACAGGCGAGTGTGACCGAAGCTGGTTCACACAGGTCTGGGGCAGCAGTGGTCGGGGTTGAAAAGGGTCCTGTGCGTCTTTGGGTCCGGATCAGGTGTGAGATGACGCTAAAATTCGGACCTGAATTGCCCCTGAACGGGTGAACAGAAATGCACCAGGCACGAACCCGCGGCCACATATGTGTGAACCCGGCCTAAAGCTTTGTGTAATCTTTTGCTGACAATACATGTTAACATTAAGGCCCCTTTCACACTTGTGCGACTTGTCCTGCGACTTTAGACTGCAAAGTCACATGACAAGTCGTTCCCCATGATATCCAACAACAACCATTCATATCTGTACGACTTCAAGTCGTGCCGACTTCAAAGTAGTCCCTGCACTACTTTGGTCTGACTTTCATGAGAGCTGAGGTCCATAGATCTCAAGTTTGCACAGGCAATCCCTCAAGTCATGTGAAAGGGGCCTTAGTTAACTGCTGGGCTGCATAACAGAACCTAACATGATGTACAAAGTGTAGTAAACTGCAACCACTATAAAGACCTGTTGTCATTACATAAAAAATAAAAATAAAAGTCTGCCATTGTTAATGGAAAGGTTTGTAATGTAGCAGTTAAAAGGACCAGGCAAATGTTATAATTATCTAGCTTAACACCACCAACAATATCATAGGTGGCTTAAATAAGCTGCAAAACACCAAAATTACAGAACATATTCAATTGGACATGAATAACTACTGATAACTGTTGACCTGATTGTTTCTGCAACAAGCAGACACAGAGCAGACTTACTAAAATGAAGTCAAGCTACGGTTTAATTCTGGGATAAAAACGTAAAACTGCACCCACCCCCACTTCTAACACCTATACTAACTACACTGTGTTAGAAAGTTGCATAGCATGCTATGGGGTTGATTTACTAAACCGGAGAGTGCAAAATCTGGTGCAGCTCTGCACAGAAACCAATCGGCTTCTAGAATTTATAGTCAAAGCTTTAGACCTCTTTCACACTGAGGCAGTTTTCAGGTGCTTTAGCGCTAAAAATAGTGCCTGAAAAGTGCCCCCCATTTATTTGAATGGGTGCTTTCTCACTGGGGCGGTAGAAAAAGTCCTGCAAGCAGCATCTTTGGGGCACGTTTGGAACGCTGTAAAAAGCAATCCATAAATACCCCTACCCATTGAAATGAATGGGCAGCGCTTCCGAAGTGCCTTAAAAGAGCCACAAAACAGGTCTTTTTTGGTTCTTCTTAACCACTTAAGGACCGGAAGGATTTCCAGCTTTAGGACCGGAGCCCTTTTTGCGATTCGGCGCTGCATCGCTTTAACTGACAATTGCGCGGTCGTGCGACGTTGTACCCAAACGAAATTTGCGTCCTTTTTTTCCCACAAACAGAGCTTTCTTTTGGTGGTATTTGATCCCCTCTGCGTCATTTCTGATCGCCGCTATAAACAAAAGAAGAGCGACAATTTTGCAAAAAAACCCAAATTTCTTACTTTTTGCTAAAATACAAATCCAAAAAAAAATATAAAAAAACATTTTTTTTCACCGTTTTTGGCCGATTTATATTCTTCATCATATTTGCGATAAAAAAAATCGCAATCAGCGTTTATTGATTGGTTTGCGCAAAAGTGGTCGCGTTTACGGATGATGAGAATTCATTTTTGGGGTTTTTATTTTTTTTTATTTTTTACTAATAATGGCAGCGATCTGCGATTTTTTGCGGTACTGCGATATTTCAGCGGACATGTCGGACCATTTTGACACTTTTTTGGGACCATTGGCATTTATACAGCGATCAGTGCTATAAAAATGCACGGATTACTGTGTAAATGCCATTGGCAGTGAAGGGGTTAACCTGTAGGGGGCGCTCTAAGGGTTAACTGTGTTCCCTGGGCGTGTTCTTACTGTAGGGGGACTTGCCTAGCTGGGGAAAGGAAGTGGTCACAGCCTTCACTTACAGGAAGGCTGTGATCACAGCCCTTCCCCCTCACACAGAGCGGAGGTCCGTGTTTACTTACACGGACCTCCGCTCCTTCACTCCGGGGGGGGGGCATCGCGGGTGGCCGGCGGCAATCAAAGCCGCCGCACCCGCTCCCTGGCCCCCCCAGACACAGTGAGCGCGCGGGCGCGCCTCCGGCGGCGCGCACGCGCTCACTGTGCGCGATCTGGCGGCCGCCGTCGTATAAAGGCGGTTTGCCTTACAGAGCCACTTTGCCGCCGTCAGATGCCGATCGGCGGTCGGCAAGTGGTTAAGGTCATGTTGTCCGCTAGCGTCCGAAAAGCGCTGCTAAAACGCAGCTAAAACAACTGGCGCTTTAGCGGCTGTTTTAGCAGCGCTTCAGTGTGAAAGGGGTCTAACTGAACCAGCTGAAGTTAGAAGCTGATTTGCTACCATGCACAGCTGCGCCAGACAGTAAATCTCCACCTATATCTAAACCAACCAAAATGTAATATACTGCAGTTTACCTAAAAAGACTAGCTCCTACACATGAGGAGTGTTGTCAAGTCGTGACGGCCAATGAAGATGGCTGAAAATGTCTGCCTTTATTTATTTTCATTGCATAGTGGATTGATGGGGCTAGTACAGTTTACAAAAGAAAGATAAAATATGTTTTGCTTTCTTTTCAACTCAAAGGACGCTGCATTTCTGGCAAAATCACTTGATTAAAATGTTCTTAACCTGAAAAAGGTAAGCAAATGCAGCCATCATGTCAAAGGACTGGTAAGCTGCAATAGATTACATTTTAGTTTTTGGATTTAAATGTGTTTTAAGTGAACTGTGTTCAGTTAAAGAATCCAATTATGTGTAGTGGCTGTTATGTTATACACATGCTTTATTAATGTTAATCTGTATTAAGTGATTTTGTGGCCCCTTAGAACAATTAAATCATATACAGACACTGATTTCCCAAAGATAAACGGAATACATTGCTCAGCAGGGAAAACTGACATTACAGGATACAGATCTTTGGATTGCCACCTTTATTTAATTAAATGTGAAATATAGTAATCTAGTGAGAATATATTTCGTTGTATATTGCAATGTGAATGAAAAAATGTTACATAATTAATTTCCCATATTTCAATACAGTATTAACAATACAGATTTGTAGATTAACCACTAGAGGGAGGTCTATGTTGACTCAACCTTCTGTTAAACAGCTCTTGAGATAAAACATCAGCCACACAGGAAGTGTTTGACAGATGTAAAGACAAATGGTTGCCCCCATATATACTACAAATCAGATACGGCAACAAACATTTCAAAACATTAAAGTGTATATAAACCCTAACAATGGGTTTGCCCCTTTTTGGTTTTGATAGTGTTTTGTTATAATTGTGAAATCTTGTGAACTGATAACTTCCTGTGCTCTCTGTCCATGTACATCAGTGGTTCTCAACTCCTGTCCTCAGGACCCACTAACAGGCCAGATTTTAAGTATTACCTTGGGGAGATGCAGACTAGAATACTACAATCACTGAGCAGCAAATTATATCACCTGTGATGTATTTCAGTTATCCTGCAAACCTGGCCTGTTAGGGGGTTCCGAGGACAGGAGTTGAGAACCACTGGTGTACATAGAGGGATTATGGAGATAAGGAGGGGGCAAAGAGACGAGGAGAACCAATCAGAAATTAAATAGGCAGGGCTGACACCAGGTACTTAGGAATTCAGAGCTGTGTTGTCAAGTGGGAGAGGGAGGTAGGCGAATACTGTATTCATGGCAAATCAACAGTTATTATTCTGTACTTGCAATGTGTTTAAAGGGATACCATGTGAACATATTAATGTATTCCAGAGATGTACTAAATTTTTTTTTTTGTATTCTGTTCTATATTTTAACACAAATGGATATAATTACATCAAGCTGATCTCTTTTACACTTATTCTGTTTACTTACTGGCAATGCATTATCAAGCTCCTTTAAGAAAAATATAGGTTATTGGTATATTATTTATCATGTGCAATGTGTGGTTTTTATATAAATGTTAATTCAATACCATTAGCTTAATTAATAGTAGAAATCAAGATGATTTGATCAGCACTGCTGGTGGTGAAAATCTGATATGATAAGAGCCCCACTAGTCTGCTATTATTTTAGAGCTCACTTTGAGGTATGTGGGGCACTCTAAGCTGCTAAGCTTTTTGTTGCGCAACAATGATCTAACCTCACTATCCCTAAAAATGATATCAAAGGGATTTCAAGGTTACAGCATGCTCCTTGCAGCAACCTAAGAATTACTTGGCTTCAGGGACCAAGGAGAGTAGGTGTCACTGCTGGCACCCTTACTTTCTGAAGGTTGGAACCCACTTTAGGAAATTAGGTCACTAAAAATATGAAGATAGACTATATCACATTTATGCTGTAAATGACTGCAACAATGTAAGCACAATAAAGGTTATAACATCAAACTGCATTCGCAATTATAATCATTCCTTATTCTACTATTGTAAAATGCTAAAGAGTGAACCACAATGAATGTAATATAATATTATTACTCTATATTCCCATATAACTTGAGCTTGCTTTAAACATACACTTGAATTACAGTTTATGAAGTTTGTGCTCTAAGTGTTTAAATATAAAAACACAGACAAGCTCTCAAATGAATTGTAAAGTAGTTGAGTTGGGACTGAGCTAAGAACAACCTAGGGCTACTGTGTAACCACTAGCACAACATATTGGTTTTATAATGATTGAAGTTGCTATGCATAAGCAGTAATTGCAGTTCCTAAGGTTTTAACTACAGATCTGTGTACCATGATGCAGATTATAGGCCATATGGTAGACTTGTTTTAATCACTCACCTTTTTTTTTATTTAAAATTTTATTTGCTGGTTGTCAGAGTAACATATGAATATTTGCTACAGAAAAATGTTTTTTTTTTGTAACAAAAGTTGTTTTCTTTTTAGCATTTTCTACTCTTTTGGCATGACATTTGAACATAAGCATCCAACTGCTAAAGGTTTAAATAGAAACAGAGGTAGTCACTATTAGCCAACCACACACTTGCACTTTTCTTTGCACACTGAATTATGATTTTAAACTAGAGCAGTAAAATAGAGATCTATTTATTTATTTTTGGTACTTATATAGCGCTGTCAATTTACATATACATTGTACATTCACATCAGTCCTTACCCTCAAGGAGCTTACAATCTAAGGTCCCTAACTCACATTCATATATATACTAGGGCCAATTTAGACAGGATCCAATGTACCTACCAGCATGTCTTTGGAGTGTGGGAGGAAACCAGAGTACACGGAGGAAACCCACGCAGGCACAAGGAGAACATGCAAACTCCAGGCAGGTAGTGTCGTGGTTGGGATTCGAACCAGTGACCCTTTTGCTGCCAAGCAAAAGTGCTATCTACTACATCACTGTGCCGCCTTATTTTGGAACCATGCTGTCTGTAATTTCCAGAGTTCGTGATTCATTCTATCTTTTCTCTGGTATATGTGGGAATTCTTATATTTGCAGACTGGAGGGTCCTGTGTTCAATCTAGAATGTGGGCAGATGTTTTTTTTTTTTTAATGTTCTTTATTTTTGTTATTTTTTAGTCTATGTTTTTTTTTATGCTTCGTGATACTATTTATTTGTATGATTTATTCTGTTAGAATGGACCATCATTTACCCAGACACTGATATTAGCGCAGATTCGGAGGAAGCAAATAGATCATGAAATACGTTGATGAAAGACACCAATAAAAGATGTTAACTGTGATGTATGTGATATGACTGCATTTATAATGAATTTCCTCTAAACCGCATTGTGTGATGGTCACATCATATTTATATGTGACATTTTTAAAATTTTGTAATAAATGGTTATTTTATTTTGTACTTAGTAATGACCTCTGTTTGGTACAATTAAAATCCCATTATTTTTCTCCTCCACCTTCCACCCCTGCCTGTGGTAGCTTTAGGGGGTTGTTAGTTGTCAGGTTGGATAAGGGATGGTACCAGTAGAAGACTATATACAAATGAGATGAACCCACTCTTTGATTTTTCATTGCCATGTGTGCACTCAACCTGTATAATATTAGGTTGGTCAGTCCATGAATGAATTGTGAGACTGAAAATCAAGTGTCTCATCACTACTGATATATACAGAAGTTATGTTAAAGTGGATGTAAACCCGATACATGAAATATGAGCTGGGCACATACATCTGCAGAGTTTTCTTATTTCTCTTCAAAACATTGTGTCTCGTAGTTCTATCCGTGTGTGTCAGAGGAGGTTGCTATAAATAGATTAGTAGACTGCTAAACTATACACAGGCAACCTCTGCATGTGTGGGGAGGGGGTGTGTGCCTTTCCTCCAATCAGCAAGTCAAAGTAAGTTAGTCTTTTAGTCCCTATTTAGCCCTAATTAAAGGGATTGTAAAGTCATAAGGTTTTTTTATCTTAATGCATTCTATGCATTATAATAAAAAGCCTTCTGTGTGCAGCAACCCCCCTCATACTTACCTGAATTTCCTCTCTGTCCAGTGATGTCCACTAGTGTCTCAGCCATCCGTGATTCTCCCTCCTGATTGGCTGAGACACAGCAGCAGCGCCACTGGCTGCCACTGCTGTCATCAATCAAAGTCAGCTAGCCAATCACGAGAGAGAGGGGGTGGGGCCGGGTCAGGGCTCTGTTTCTGAATGTATACAGGGAGCTGTGACTCGGCTCAGGTGCCCCCATAGCAAGCTGCTTACTGTGGGGGCAGTGGCACTGAACAGGAGGGAGGGGCCAGGAGCACCGAAGAGGAGGATCTGGGCTCCTGTGTGTGAATCCACTGCAACAGAGCAGGCAAGTATAACTTGTTTATAGTTTATAAGTTTGTTATTTTTATAGGAAAAAAAAACAAGACTTTACAATCATTTTAACTCCTTCTAACTCTCACCCCTTCAGTATTTTTTTTTTCTATTTTTTTATCTTATCTTTTTGGTTTCAGGCTCCATTTACACGGGACGCTATTTCAACCTCCTTTGAACGATTTTTTTTGAAAGCTAGAAGCCAGCGTCTAAAATGGTCGTTTTGCCGTGTTCAGTGGCGTTTGCACCTAGGAGCGTTTTTAAAAAAAAAAGAATTCTTTTTTTTTAGATTGAAAACGCCTGTAAACGAAACGGTCCTAAACACGAGTTACCGCGTTTAGGCACATTTAGCGGCGTTTACAAGCTGTTTGGCATTTCAAATGCCTCTGAACTGGCATCTGAACCCATTTTGCGTTCCAGAAAAAGTCTTTAGGCCTCATACACACGGACATTTTTTGACACCACTTTTTTGGCGTTTTTTGCAGCTCTCCATGTTATTCAATGGCCCCATAAAAACGCCGATGTTTTTGAGCTGTAGAGGGCATCGGCGTTATTGAGCTGAAAGTAGAACCCATGGCCAGCGTGTTCCAAGGCTGTAATGTTTTGCCGTTTTTGACGCCGACGCTCACTAACGCTCACTAAGACCCGGCCGACGTTAACCGCCGTTTTTGACGCCAACATTTTCAGGTTAAAAATAGCAGAGGAATGTTTTCTTTAAAAAACGTCTACTGACGCCGATGCTCAATAACGCTCATTAACGCAGATGCAAAACGCCAAAAAAAAAACGCTGATTTTTTCCCTGACGTCGGGCCCGACGTTTTTCTTATTTTTTAATATATGCCCGTGTGTATGATGCCTTAAAATCAACTGCCTGGAAACTACCTTAAACGACCCTGTGTAAATGTACTGATAAGATAACATAGAGGAAAGTTCAGGGGCAGCCGAAAAAAACTCCCAAATGCCTCTAAACGTCCGTTTACCAGCAGCAGTGTAAATGAGGCCTCAGTGGTGCACAGCAAGAGAATGTGCAAATCTGAAAAAAAATACCATGCTTTGTTTTACAAACATCAGCTTTTCTGTTCATACAAGGCAGTGTGGAGTTTTAATTGAATCTGCGGAAACGTACACCTTTTAATTCATGTTTATTTGAAATTAAATTGCATATCAATAGTAAAAAAGATATAAAACATCAGTTTTTAAAAAACATGAACCTAAAATTATTACCCCAAAACAATTGTAATTTCCTATTATGAGAATGTATGATTATGAAAAAAATATACAAAAATACTGATATAATATGTTAAAAATATATATAATACTAATATTAATAAACATCACCATTATTATCATCATTAAGCACATAATGCAGCATAATTTCAGATCTGTGCGTTTCCATAGGAAGCTCTTATTTTGGCTATTTGCTGATACTAAATGTTTACTATACATTTATTTATTACGGTAATATAGGAATCATGTGCCCATCCATGCCTCATCTCTTGCTCTTATGATAATCCTGTATCTAATCTTTTGTCAAGGAGTAGAGATGTTATATATATTTGGTATTTAAAATGTTCTATAATAATTATTGTAAATGTTCCTAATCCAAAAACATTAGAACACTTCAAAAAAACTGAAGTCATGGATGCAAAAAAAGAAAAGAAAAAAAAAAGGCAGTCAGTTGCTTACATCAGAATTCAGACTTTCGCTCTGTTTTGACCGATTGTATGCAGGATGTTAACTGCTTGCAGCTGCCCCCTGCTGATATTATTAATCCACAGTGAACCTCCCATCTGCTCCCATATTTCTGCTCAAGGGCCATGGATTAAAAGGGCATTGAATGGTATAATGCTCAAATTGTCTACTGTGAAAAAAATGGGCTATAATTGTATGCACAGACTGTATTTAGTTGCCCTGGATATACAGTATGCTTCAACATGCCAAACATTTTGAATAATCATACTGTTCAGGGTTGCATTTTATGGTGAACTGTTTTAGGAAGCCAAATTTCCCTCCAGAAAAACTACATACATAGAAATGGTTATGGAATTATTGACCATGGGCCCTTACTTTTTGTGGCAGGTATTGATAGCCTTTTATATGCATATTCTAAATGTCACTGTTGAGAGCACGTCCTTTCACTATGATCAATTTCATTGTTGTATTAAGAGAAGCTTCTGCCTCAGTATCCCTTTAGACATGCAGGATCTTTAAAGTGTTTGTTAAGTCACTTGTATAAAAAGTTCCCATCCGCTCTGTAGAAGTCCCCCTGTGTATGTGTTATAACATATATATACTTCCCTGTATAGATAACACACCTTCTTACTAGGATCAGTTGTTGTTTTTCAGCTTTTCTCTCTCAGCTCAGAATTCCTGAGGGAGGGGCTGAGCACTGCTGCTGACGTCAGCTGGAGAGAGAGAGCTGTGCTGTGTTATCTATATAGAGAAGAATATTTCTGATATAACACTGACACAGGGAATGCATTCTTCTAATACAGAGGGATAGAGTTAATTATGAGAGCAGAGAGGAGAAGCTAGGAGAGGCAGAGGGAGGGGGAGGAGGAGGGAGATGAATACAGGTACACAGGAGATAGGAGAGCTGGGAGTGACATAGCCTGCATAGACCACGGAGCTCTCAAGATAAGCTGTATACAGGGGGAGTCAGTACATAGAGGGGAAGTTATGACCCGGCATTATCAAACAGATATTTTAGGGAATACAGAGGGATCATTGAAAAAGCAAAAGCACCATGCTGCATATTAAAGAGACAGGAGCAGCATTTTTTTGGGGGTTAACAAACGCTTTAAGGTATATCACCAGAAATTAAAGCGGTTGTCTAACCGTAAAAAAAAAAAAAAAAACATGTAAGGGAAAGGCATTACAAGCTAGTATGCCCCGCATACTAGCTCATTATGAAATGCTTACCTCAGAACGAAGCTCCGACGGGTCCGCTCGGTCCCCGCAGAAGGAGCCAACATGTTCCCCTGGGAATCCTTCCAGGTATTCAGCTCCGGCGCTGTGAGTGGACGGAGCCGCAAGACGTCACTCCCACGCATGCGTGCTGGAACCCGTCTTTCCGACAAGGTCCGGCGCTATGCGCCGGGCCTTCATCGGGACCTCACGGCGCATGCGCCGCACATCAGCGGCTGCATTTAGGGCAAATATCTCCTAAACCATGCAGGTTTAGGCGATATTTATTATATCTACAGGTAAGCCTTATTATAGGCTTACCTGTAGGTAAAAGTAAAAAAAATGGATAGACAACTGCTTTAAACTTCTGTTCTAATGATGCTGATTACCTCAAACTCAATGTAGTCTTCTGGTAAGGATAATAAGCCAATCCCAATGAGCCGAAAGCTGAGCATTTTAGGAAGTCCATTAAAAAGGGTACTGCTGCCATGGTTGCAAAGAGGAGATATTTTAGTATTTGGTCACACATAGCTGGCTGCAAATTATTTTGGAAAACAGCATTAAATAACAAAATAGCTTGTTAAACATATATATGTTAGAATGTTTCATTTATGTAATGAAAATGCAGTTTCCACGTACATAGCCCAGCACAAATTCTGGCAATGATTGCTGGAAACCTAGTAAACGACTACCATCCAATCAAAAAGCCTTATAAAATCTGAATGAGGTAATGGGAGAGTGCTACAGAATTTCAGTTTAGGGAAAATTAGTTATGTTTTTAGACTAGCAATGAATGGCTTGAAGGCCCTCCTTAAAATATAAGCCTGATTTAATGGAAAAAGTCTTATTTTAAGGCTGGGAACTGCAAAAGGACTTAAAGCGTTAGTTACCCCATCAATTTATATTCCTGATATGTGCTTGCTGTACCATGTACTTGTATGAGAATGTATCCTGATCTCTTTGTATTGCTTCCTTTATGTGAAATCCCTGGTGTTCCTGCCAGTCCCTCTGTTTTCCTATTTAAAACTGACCACACTAATCAAGAGCACACACACCATGGTCAGCTGTCTAGCTATGGTAGGAACACAGCCTGCTTTCCTCCAATGATCAGACTTGTCCTGATACACCCCGATGCACAGCCATTCACTGGGAAGCTCCATGTACTGTTGCTGCTTCTTCTCCCCAAGTTCTTATGCAGCTGAGAACACAAGGAATGTGATCACTGAATGGGTTGTTTTACAAGGTGATCGTTTAGAATCACTGTAACAGTCAGAGTCCTGTATTCTAAAACAGTTCAGGGTTGTTCTACCCAACTCCTACAACATCATGACGGTGACTGGCAAAACAGCTTAAGCCTCATACACACCATCAGATTTTCTGTAGACTTTTGTCTTCAGATTTACCAAAACCATATAATATGAGTTCAAACCTCAATTAGCATGTAATCAGGCAGGCCCTTGCACTACATGGTATTGGTAAAACTGAAGACAAAAGTCTACAGAAAATCTGATGGTGTGTATGGGGCTCTATACAGATAACAACAGTGTAGAATACTGTGGCAGCCAATAGACAACAATGTATCTTCTCTTGATTCAGACCCATTCAGCTGAGATGGAGGAGACACACACAGATCTTCAGGTTTTATATTTTTTCACACTTTCACACTTGTGTGATGTTTTTGTACTGCGATTTTGCCGTGATTTTAATGAGATTTTACTGTGATTTCGGATCAGTATGACTTTGGTTCAACTTTGTTGCAACTTTGGCTCAATGAAAACATATTACAAAGTCGTACAGAAGTAGTACAGAAATCACATCTATATTATTCTGGTGCGATTTGCATGAGACTTTGAGGGTTTAACATTGAAGTCTATGGACCTCAAGTTGCATCAAAGTTGGACCAAAGTAATGCACGGACTACTTTGAAGTTGGTATGACTTGAAAGTCATACAGATATGAATGGTACTCATTGGAAATAATGGGGAACGACTTGTCATGCGACTTTGCAGTCCCAAATTGCAGGACAACTTGCACAAGTGTGAAAGGGGTCTTAGAGGTACTGCTACACCATAAACTATAAGTGTTTATCAATGTAAAAAAAAGACTAATCTTGAAACTGTCTCGCCCAACTCTTGACAAAGCAATTTTTTTAAAGCTTTGGAATGAAGATGGGATAGAACATTTATTTGCAGTTTGTGTCCCCACTCATAGATTATACCTACCAACTTTATGAGATGATAAATAGGAACATTTATTAGCACAAAGTATGTAACAGAAGACACACCCCTGACACACATGTACTTACATAGAGTATGAAAACCGAATAGATAAAAAAGGGCATTTGAAACACATGGGTGTTTTTTTCACCACTACACTTCCTTTACTAGATTTTTTAAGAGACAAATGTCATAATTTAAAGGTTGGCTTAAGGGCTTGGTGTAGTATAAAACTTTTGGAAGGTAAACAGTACATTTCATTTTCAATACAGATCAATGACAAACCAAATGAGGGACAACTAGGAAGTGAAGCGAAACAAAAAAGATTTGGTTCCAAAAGAAGGACTTTGGGAGCTATGCTTTCCCTTCACCTGTTAGAACAGCATAGAGTGGCATAGGGGTTGATTTGCTAAAGGCAAATAGACTGCACACTTTGCAAGTACAGTTGAACTGCAAGAAAAAAAAAAGCCTTTTTGCTTGCACACAATTGGATGATAGAAGACGGTAGAGCTTCCTTTTATTCACTCTGTACCAAACTTCCTTACAAACTTCCTTCAACTGCACTTGCGAAGTGCGCAGTCTATTTGCATTTAGTAAATCAATCCCACAGACTACAACACAATATTTGCTTTTTTTCAGTAAAATGGGGAAATAGAATGTCTATGACATTATTATTACTATCCATATTTTTATATATTGATAACAACCGCTGCTTTCATGTCATTTTCTGCTGTCAAAGGAACAAAAAGGGAGGTGAAATCTCCCCAGCATGGTGACAGACATCAATAAAAACGTGACAGAATCTCTCTTTTTCCTTCTCCTGTCTTGTTTTTCGTTGCAGAACCATATAAAAGGTCTGTTACCTCCCACACTGATCCAGTTTATTGTTTTGTACTATGTTTTTGGGTACTGTATACATTATCTTTCCATTGCACTGTTTTTAGCATATGGTCCTCATTGACTTTATGACATATTATGGAAAGTCTTTTACTGGGGAGGCCCACGGCCCCCACCCACCCAGCCACCCCCCCTACTCCCAGCCAGCCATCCATCCATCCGACCACAACCAAACAGCCCTTCCACCCCCCGTCGCTCAATCAATCGCCGCTACCCACCCCATCGAGCACTGTTTCACTTGCTAGCCCATTTACATACCTTCACCCCTGCGTTTCTCTCCCCGAGTCCTGGCCACGAGTCCCGTCGGTCTTCTCCCAGCCAATCAGGAGTCCTGGAATCCAGCCAATGGAGTCTTAGGACTCCCGGCCAATTGGGTCTCAGCACCCGCTGATTGGCCAGGAGGAAAAGCAGGAAGACATTGGCAGATATTAATTCGCTAATGTCACACAGCTGGGTGGGCTCAGGGCGCCCCGAGCCCACCCTTTTTTTAAGCCAATTAGAGCCTCAGGCTCTAATCACGTGCTTAAAAAAAAAAAAAAAAAACATTGAAATCCACGCGTCTAGCATGTAGATTACAGGGCTGGATGCAAGGATGGGGGTGGCGCCGTGCGCACAGCATGAGCAGCCGCCACTGGTTTGTACCCTGGTATTTGTCTGAATAAAAAAGTAATTTGACTCAAAAAATTGACAGAAGTATTTACTTTTCCAAATAGTCTAAAACTGAAAAAAAAATGTTTTTGAATTGAGGCTAACAGAATATGTATTGGGTGTTATATTTAACTGTAGAAAATTAATTTGAATTGCTCGTTCATAGCATCCAACATAGCAAACATCAAATTTACTATACATTTATGATAATTAAAAATAATATAATACTGGTTAATCCAGTAAATATGGATTACTAAACCTAATTGTTTATCAAATATAGCATAAAGCATGGTATTGCACTAGAATTTAAACTTTGTCAGGGGTTATAGCACATTTATAAGGTGCATAATAATTGCTTTTATCAAGTCTAGCATTTCCGTATGCTGTGATTTTTTTCTGTAGACTAAAATTAGTACATGTTAATAAAAGAAACATATTCCTATGCTACATCTATGTGGTACCCAGAGTCTCTGTGACAAAACTGATATGTTGCACAAGCGAAGCCTCCTTTTCATCTTCCTCTGTACATAGTCACCAAGGGTGATTAATCAAACTCCTGCACAGCTTAACACAGGACTTCCTGCTGCAACTCCAATTCAAGTATGTGGCCGCATGAACCAGTAGCGTTATTTGATAAATCATCCCCAGAGAGATCATTATTTCAATTCATTTTAGACCGACTTTTACCAGTGAAGTTTAACATTTCTGTTAAATTTTACAATTGCTTCAAGGTTTTACTGATGTCTGTTTGGTCTAAAAATGTATCCCTTATACAAACAAGGAAAAAACAGGAGCCCTTTAAATGAAATAGTAACAGATAGGTCACAAAATTGGATTACCGCATCATGTAATTTCCGTGTATCAAATACGACACGCTGATTCTCAGAGTAAAACAGCCCCGAATTGAACAAAATGTCATGAGCACAAAATTATAACGATTAAAGGGGCTCCCATTTTAAAAGCACTGTGCTACTCCCATTTTCCGGTTCACCTAGCACTGGTTTTGAAAACATCAGATTTTAAATACAGCAGCAGTATCGTGAAAAAACAAGTTCTGTGATCCATCTAATATGATATAATTAAATCTTATACCAATTTGGGCCCCAACAATCTTAAAGGCTGATAGATATTGACACAGAAAAAGCACACACACCAATTAGTAGAAGAAAAGTTAGGATTGTGCAAACATCATTTCAGCACATGTATGCAGCTCTCCTATGTCATCTCCATTGCTTGGCATTCACCAGCCAAACATTATAATATTGCCAATCAAAAAGGCAACTAAAAACATGAAATATAAAGAGAATTTTAATGGAGTTAAATGAAAGAAATGCACATATTAGGAAATGACCACAAAGCAGTATTTAACCGCTTGCTCACTGGGCACTTAAACCCCCCTCCTGCCCGGACCAATTTTCAATTTTCAGCGCTGTCACTATTTGAATGACAATTGCACGGTCGTGCGGCGTTGTACCAAGACAAAATTAACGTCCTTTTTTCCCCACAAATAGAGCTTTCTTTTGGTGGTTTGATCACCTCTTTTTATTTTTTGCGCTATAAACAAAAAAAGAGCGACAATTTTGAAAAAAAGAACAATTATTTTTTTTTACTTTTTGCTATAATGCAAATCCAAAAATAAAAAACAAATGTATTTCTCAGTTTAGGCCAATATATATTCTTCTACATATTTTTGGTTAAAAAAAATCGCAATAAGCGTATTTTGATTGGGTTGCGCAAAAGTTATAGTGCCTACAAACTATGGACATTGGTTTATGGTGTTTTTATTTATTTTTTTACTGGTAATGATGGTGATCTGCGATTTTTATCGAGACTGCAATATTGTGGTGCACATGTCTGACGTTTTTGACACTTTTTTGGGACCAATGATATTTATACAGTGATCAGATCTAAAAATAGACATTGGTTACAGTATAAATGCCATAGGCAGGGAAGGGGTTGACACTAAAGGGGCAGTGGAGGGGTTAAATGTATTCCCTGTATGTGTTCTAACTGTGTGGGGGAGGGGCTGGGCTCAGTAGATCTGTTATGCCCCCCCACAGAGCAGGGAACCACCGTGTTTACATCGGGGATTCCCCGTTCTCGCTCTCTGTGAAGGGATCGCGGGGCTCCGGCGGACATCGAGTCAGTCCGACCCGTGGGTGCGCTCACACCACAGCCGGCAGCTGCGAGAGTGAGCCTAGAGCGCGCAAAAGGGGAGGACATCTATTGACGGCCTCCCGGCAATTCAGATCTGCGCTGTAGCCGCCAATCGGCTATAGCGTGGATCTGAAGTGGTTAAAGCAGAACTGAACTGTCGCTGAGTACCACAAACTAAAAATGCTATTTAATTATTTTTTATTATTCAAAGCAAACTCACCCATCCATCCATATCTCCACGCTTTATTTTGTTGAGAAATCACTTTGAAAAATACCCCCCTAGCATTTCTAGCCACTGCCATTTTGAACAAGGGCAGACCATTCATGTAGCATTTACTTCCTGAAAACCATCTGCCCTTAAAGTGGTAGTAAACCCATCCATTTAACAGTTTAAAAAACAGTTACATTTCAGGCACGTGCCGGAAATGTAACACTCCCAATTGGCTGTGCTCTAAACCAAACTGTCAAACTATCCAATGGCTGGTGTCATAGCTGATCACATGTGCAGCACCATGGCAGTTGTAGATTAAACAGAGGCCAAGATGGCAGCTTCCTTGGCTGAAAATGATAGGAGGGTTTACTACCTCTTTAACTCAGACATGCAAGCATGAGGGTGTGCTTATCTCAGAAAGCTATTCCTCCCTTCTTCCAGAGGAAAGAAAAAAAATGCACATGAAGACTCCTGGGATGTATGACATCATTTTGGCCACAAACCAGGAAGCAACTGAAGAAATGTAAAAATACATTTTAAAACAAATGAACAAACTAAACCTACCTATCTATTTACTATGGCTAGCAGCATAATGTTTAAAAGCAGTTTTTGTTGATTGACAGAATTTAGTCCCACTTTAGGAATTCAGATGTATTGCTGCAATTATTCGACACTGAAATGAACACTTGCAATTCTGGCCACAATTCCAAATTGCACGAAAATCGCTCAACGCTCGTGACATGCGTTTGGGTGCCATTCATTCTTAATAGCACTCCAAATGTGGTGTGATTTTGCTGTAAATGTCATGCAACACAAAGAAATTGTGCTAAGCTTGTCGTCCAAAAACATGCAGGAGCTTCTTTTACGCAACACATTTGCATAGGTCAGCTTATAAAAGTGAATAGGCTGCCCTATGCGAGACACGCAGAAACCTGTGCAAATTGCCCACACGTTTCCGCTACGCGATGTCTGAATGGAGCCCATGAGTTTTCCAAAAAGAATGAGTGACCCAACTAAAGGCAAGTTTGTCCAAACGTCAAAGCTATTTTCTTGGCAGTCTAAAGTCTGCACCTCATAAAACTCTATACATATAGGGACATATAGAGGCATAAAGCCGTGCTGATGTTTTCATTAGTGGAAAATGAACATTCTGACAAAACAGAAGGAAGAGGATTTGCTGACATTACAGAAAGATGCTGCAAAACTACCTGTTTCAGCCTGCGTTTGTCTCAACCAAGTGCTTTCTGTAACTGTTCACCAAATCTGCACAGCAGTTAAAGCAGGAGTAAACTCTGACTTGAACCTATAGCTAAGTCTATAATAAGGCTTACATATAGGTACTGTAAATATCTCCTAAATGTGTACTGTTTAGGAGGTATTTACTGTATATGCAGCTGATGACACCACCGGCACATGCGCTCTGAAGGAGCGACCACCTGGCACGTAAACGGCGGTTTCTCCGTGCATGTACGGGAGTGACGTTATCACAGCTCTGGCCAGACTGGGTGAAGATGGAAGCGGCCTCCAGGGCTTTGTTTTCTGGTAAATTTCAGGTATACTAGCACAGGCATGCTAGCACATTATGACATTACCTTTCAGGTCAGAAAAAAAAATCACCCAGCGGTTTACTACCTCTTTAGGAGATAGCTTGTCCCATGCTAGTGTCTCCAGTTCATGTACGAGGGATGTCTTGCCAGAAAAGTCTGCTTCAAACTACAATAAAGCATTCTGAGAGCAAATAAGTACAGAAAACCGTGACTTTTTTGAGGTTTGGATCTTTGATATGAAACCCAATATACTGTCTTATTAGTATTTTAGTATGTGTGCACATCCCTGTTTTAAAGCTGAACTCTAGAGGTAAATAGAAAATTACCCTAACACTGAGGATCCCTCACAATGCAAGGTTTAATTGCTGATTTTTGTATACAGTACCATTAAAAAGCAGTTTTACTTACCTTATCCCTCACAAGCTTCTCCTCTATATGTGACTGGTGCTCTCTCTTCAGCTCTTCATCAGTCACAGGCACTCTGACATCATCAATAACAATGCAGGAGCCAGAAGTCCTGCACTATAAGTGAGGATGCTAAGAGCCTGCCCACAACCTGGAACATCAGAGGAAAGAGGCCAGCGACAGCTGCTGGGGGAGCAAGGGAGCAAGAGATAAGGTAAGTGAAACTGCTTTTTTGATAGTATAAAAACAAGCATTTAACCTTTGCAGTGTGGGAGGAACTGCAAGGAAGGGTAGTTTTGAACTATCTTGGGGCTTTAGGATCACTGTTGACTGTGGGAGCCCTAAGACATCCATGGCTGTGTCTACCACTGACAGCTTTTGTGTGTGTGTTTTTTTTTATTTTTTTCTGAGTACATATAACTTAAAGTACAACTAAAGACAACATACATATTTTAGTAAATCCTCATATAAATACCTGAAAATTACACATGGTAATAAACATAATAACTGAAATGGTTAGTTTCCTACCATGTAGCTACAAGTGTGGTCTGTAATCTCCCATTCTTTTATTCTTTGCTATACACTGCTAGAGATGATGGGAAGAGTTCAGCAGAGCAGAGCAGAGCTCAGATGTCATTTCCTTTCAGTGAAGTGGCTTGTCTCTCCAACAGACCTCCAGCTTTCTATGGTGCTCAGTCTATTTTACATAACACACACCCATCTGCCAATCAATAGCTGGGTGTGTGCTATGTAAGACAGTACAAGTCATTACAGGTTCATTTGCAATTCTTAGCCATCTAATTCCTGGTTTTATTACATACAGGACTGTGATAGTAAATCTGATGTCTACTTTGAATATGACCTTTCTCCTGACTTTAAAACATATTGTTTTTTGAATATTGCATGCAGGGAAATGCCATATGATTTCTGATTTGGATCAGTAAATATTACATTCCATTATTATATTTCTAAGATTTAATCCTGCCTCATTTTACTGAAGATGTATATCTTACATACCACCTTGAACAAGATCAGGTAGGTATAGATATTATATTTTTAGTATATTAATTAGATTAATATGCTATTTCCAGTGCACATTTATATCATCCCTTTCACTTACCCAAAGCGGTCAGGGAACAAAACCGGTGATCTGGAAAATATGTTTTATGGGACATGTCTCTAAGGGGAAGTATAATGAAATACATAATTTATATTTTTATTCGTCTTTGCTTTGGCAAAAATGTCTGCTAGTGAAAAAGAGTTATAAAGATCTACCCCGCATAAAACAGGATAAAGGAAACAAGAGCAGCCAATCACAGACAGCCCATCTGTTGTTAACTTATACTTCACTTGTTCTGTCAGTTGACTGTTGAGCATCATGGCGAATGCAGCAAAGCAACAGTTGGTGAGTTTAAGATCTTTATTACTAGAAGAACTGACAGAACTAAATTATAACTTTATAGGAAATATCAGCTAATAAAATGTGCTGAAATACTGTAAATGTAAATGTGTTCTAAACTTTTCAGAATTAAAGAGATTATTAAGATATAGGGAGGGACATTAGGGCTGGATTTGCATCTGTAATGCAGGCTGAAACCTATGTTTTAACGTGCATTACTGCAATGCATGGTAACATGCTGTATGTATGCTTTGCGGTGCACTGCCATTTATTCTTAATGCCACTCTCATGTATAGTAAAAACAAATGTTTCTGTTTCATAGCACACCACAACACAGCTATGAATGCTCTATGCTTTGTGTAAGCTGCATTGCCACAAACAGCGCAGGTGTGGTATTTTATGAATTAAGGCCCCATGTAAAGTAAATGCAATGCGTGTCAAGCACATAATGGTGGCAATGGTCTCTAAACGAGATGCAGATCAATTTGTGTTTAGCTATCCCATTGGTGGTAACTGAAATTCAAACTTTAAAGTGGTAGTAAACCCTCCTATCATTTTCAGCCAAGGAAGCAGCCATCTTGGCCTCTGTTTAATCTATGACTGCCATGATGCTGCACATGTGATCAGCTATGACACCAGCCATTGGATGGTTTGACAGTTTGGTTTAGAGCACAACCAATGGGAGTGTACATTTCCAGCACGTGCTGGAAATGTAACTGATTTTTAAACTGTTAGGCCCCTTTCACACATACGGACCATTTGTCCATTTTTCATCCATCCGTTGAAGGATGAATAACGGACATCAATGCAACTCTATGGAAAAACGGATGACAATGGATGATCATTCATTTGCATCCGTTTTCATCCGCTTCCGTGAACATCCATTTTTTTGAATGGATGAAAGCCCTATTTTTCATCCGTCAAAAAAACAGATCGGTCGAAAAACTGATGTAAACTGACGAATGGTCAGTTTTTCATCCGTTTTTGCATTGGTAATGGATGTAAAAAAAACTGATGAAAAACTGATGACCACAGATGAAAAAACGGATGAAAAAATGGATGAAAAACGGATGAATACTTCATCCGTTTTGATTTGATGGAACTGATGAACGGTCTGTATGTGTGAAAGCACTCTAAAATGGATGGGTTTACTACCGCTTTAAGAGCGCTGCTACCTGACCACCAAGAAACACTATGATGGCAGAGACTTGTATATATGACATGATGTAAATAAGTGTATCCTACCTTTGATGTAATGTTGATTTTCTAAACTGAAAACATTAAAGCATTCCATAGTTTCAGTGATTGCACCCACACCTCTACAGGTAAAGGCAACCAGGTCTCTTGCTGGTTCATGTGTAGGGCGTTCCTTTCAGCTTTCTTCTTCTTGGCCCCATTACATTCCTAACAAATAGGGATTTTCAGGGAATGGGTAGAAGGTTTAAGAAGAGTAGAATTGGGTAGGGGTGGGGGGGGGGGGGGGGGGG